>CAUYQG010052134.1:0-44675 GCA_963574415.1 Tarsius wallacei
TACTCTTTTTTTTTTTTTTTTTTTGAGTTGGAGTCTCACTCTGTTGCCCAGACTGGAGTGCAGTGGCCGCTCCCAGCCACCACAGTCTCCACCTGCTGGGCTCCAGCGATCCTTCCGCCTCAGCCTTCCAAGCAGCTGGAACTACAGGCGCGCGCTACCACGCCCGGCTAACTTGGTAGAGATGAGGTCTCACCAAGTTGCCCAGGCGGGTCTCGAACCCACGGGCTCAGGCAATCCACTCACCTCAGCCTCCCAAGGCGCGGGATTACAGGCTGAGCCACCGAGCCCGGCTAGAAATAAATACTTTTAAATAAAACATTAAAGGGCATCCCTTCCAGGTGTTTAATAAATAAAAATTTTTATATTCTAGTTTGTATTCGCTTACAATCTGCTTTTTTAAAATCAGCTGTAATATACAATATTGAGTATTTCTCTACATCCTTTGATATTTGTAAACACAATTTTCAGCAGCTAGAAATGGAGGGGTCAAAATTTATTTATCTAATTGTATATAGTTGGACATGCATATCATGTTCATTTTATACTGTTATAACTCACACTTATAAACATTGTTGTATACAAGTATTTAATCATATTTTAATTTATATCTTTAGGTTGTTATGTCTTTGCAGATATGACATTTAATTCTCTCAAAAATTATGTACATTTTAATTGATTTTGTTTTTATATGTGGGACACATATCTTAACTCACTGAATTCATTGAATGTTTTGTATTTTTTTAACAGAAAGCAAACAAATGTAGTTGTTGGTACAGATTTCCAGTGATGGAGTTGTCTGGAGTCAGTTAATGCCTTTAGTTTGAGGGCAAAAAGGGAATTGACAGATCTAAGTTTACAAAATGAAAAAAGGGAATTCACAATGCTAAGTTTAAGAAATGGAAAGAGTTCTGGAAAAGCAAGAAAAAAAAAATTCATGTTTGAAACCCCACATCTACTTTAGGCACAGAAGAAAATGGAGGTATCTGACCATTTTATTTTCCATCTCTACTCTATAGCAAATCTTAGAACATCTACACTTTATCATTTTTTTCTTCTTAGAAATATCTTAAAGAGAGGTCAACAGTACATTCAAGTTTTCCAGTGCTAACTTTCTCTTGCCAACCACTTTCACTGGAGGCTCACAGTATCCAATTTGCAAAAAACCCCAAGCTGCCCTTTTTGTTCTTTGAAATTCTGTGGCCTACCACAGTGCAATTCTCATTAGGTGTTTAACAAACTATTGGTTAGCTGTTTTCTAATTGAGAAGCTTCTGTTCTTTTTACATCAAGAAATCATTTAGGATACGAATAGCAACATATAATGATTATATTTGACTGAATCTAATTGATTTGAATGTTCATGAAACAGTGCCTCTAGTGTGTTTTGTTTCACTTAAATTTTGATGACTCTTGAGCAGTTTCCTTGTCTCACATCTCTGCTAACCCCATCACTCCCCGTCACCGCATGAGCCACTGTTCCTGTGCTGTCATTGTTGTTTGTCTGAAAGCCATTTAATTCACTGTGAGTAGAGTTGGATAGGAGCACTCAGCTCTTTCAACTCCATCACCTCCCATGTTAGTTGCCAAGGGAACCATCTCACTAGGTCAACAATAAAAGAATCGTCAAATTGTTTTTTCTTTTGCCTTGATAAGAACTGAAATATCCTTTTGCGTCAGAGCACTAGCACCACTGTTTTCTCCTATTTCTTTTCACAGAATCTGAAATCAATATTTATAGTAAGGAATGAAAGAGGGGAGTTTGATAAACAGTGGTTCTGAAAGTTAGGTGAGAATGATGCCATTGAAACAACATGCATTTACTCTCTGAAAAAAAATTGAAAACTGATATTTAGGTATTTTGACAGACTTATTTGACTACAAGTCCTGTTTAATCAGGCTGAAGTGGTTGGATTTGTATTTTACTGTAACTAGTGTCTTGATTTATCAATGAGGTGAATCATGAACCCACCCTCTCAGGCAGGACAAAGTCTAAATTTCCATTGCTTCCTTCTATAGTATTCTCATCCACTAGCACGAGCATAACTCTCAAGAAAGGTAGAGAATGGGTCACCAGTGGCCACTGCCAACCTAGAAAATGCTCTGCATGGTTTCAAAATATCCCATCAAGTTGCTTTCAGAAAACACCTAGAGGCTGGTAAAAAGAAGTCTATGCAGCCGTTCTACTCAACATCTTCTCTTACCTCTTTTGAATTGTAAGCAGTACAGTCTCCAAAATACAAGGGAGATGGGAAACCCTCTTTGAGAAGAAATGATGGGCCCAAGGTCTACCATATGAGAATCTGGTATGAAAGAGAAATGGCTCCATCTACCCACTCTCAATCTCAATCTTTTATGTAGAAAATATGAAGTTAAAATGACCACTGGGGGCAATTACCATTGGAGAAAATGAAAATAATGTCCCAGAATAGCCAATCTGAACAGAAGAGCCAATAGAGTAGAATCTGGAATGGAAAAAGCCAGCCCTGTTCTTAATGCCTGCGTTCCTACCCAGTAGAGGAAAAATGTCTGATTGCTTTCACTATATTTTTGTACCAGGTGAGCCACTCCCTGTCTTTGCCTAGTTCCCTAATTGTCTCCATTTCTCAAATTGTGATTGTGCATCACCTACAACAGCATCACCTGAAGCTCTTAAAATAGTTGCAGTGATCTGGGTCGAGGCCCGCAGCCACACATTTAATAATTACTTCCAGGTGATTCTTAATTTAATACTACATAAGGTCTAATACCAGAGTATCTGTTGTAGCAGAAAAAAAATTCTCCTAAAGAAAGACCCACAAGTTAACCTCCTCAGAACACAGGTGCTAAATCTGAATGAGATTTTTTTTTAGGGTCCCTGGTGTGCCTGAAGTTTTTTGAAATTTGTATTTGTATGTGTGTCCACATATAATTTTTTGGCAAGCAAGTTTAGATCTTTAATCAGATCCCCAAAGGAATTCATGACTCTCCCCAAAACTGTTAAGTTCTTGGAATGCTCAAGTTGCTATTAGTAATAGTGACAAGTATCCCCCAAATAAAATGTCTTGAAAAATGTCTTCACCCACTTTTGCTCCTTTCTTTTCTCCCCTGCAGCAACCCACCTCCTGCCACCAATAACTTGGACACTGACATTGTTCAGATGCACCAAAATCTGATTTACTAAATCTATTTGGTTTGAAAGCAATCAAAATGATCCAGTAAGCATATTAATGGTTTTTTTTTTTTAGAGAAATGATTGTCTCAAACCAGAGAGCAAAAGGTTAATTTTATCCTCTGCCCACATTATTAAAGCAAAATCAGTGTTGATGCAGTCATTCCACTTCTCCAAAACCCAAAGTGGCTTCTGAGAAATCTCTCACCACTTTGAAGAGTGAACAATTAGAGCACTCATGATTAGAGAAATCAGATTAATTGGCCCAGAGTGTGATGTGAGAGTGTGTTCTTCAATGAAGATGACTAAACAGGAGATATGCACAAACGTACGTCTAGACTGGTTCAGAGGGCTAGAGTCGTGAGTTGGAGTTTCACTCTGTCACCCAGACTGGAGTGCAGTGGCCGCTCCTGGCCACCGCAGCCTCGACCTGCTGTGCTCTGGCGATCCTTCTGCATCAGCCTTCCGAGTAACCAGAATTACAGGCACACACTACCACGCTTGGCTGATTTTTGATTTATTGTAGAGATGAGGTCTCGCCAAGTTGCCCAGGCAGGTCTCGAACCCGCGGGCTCAGGCAATCCACTCACCTCAGCCTCCCAAGGCGCGGGATTACAGGCTGAGCCACCGAGCCCTGCTTGGGGAGCCTGTTAAAAATGACAATTCCCCGTATCCATTCAGACCTTAAGAATCAGAATTGCCAGTGATGAGGTCAGAGAATCAGTAGTTAGAACAAACAACAAACCCAGGAGACTGGTTTCCGTGAAACTTTCTAAAGTTTGATAGCTTTAAGAGTAACGCTTATCCTGAATCATCTTTATATAAGGGTAAAAGTTATGAAATAGAGGAGGCAATGCTATTAAGCCCAGAGCCTAGCATATTGTTGATAAATAGCAATATAAGTCCAAGTCTACCACATAAAAATTTATACTTTTGCCCAGATGTTTATTTCAGAAGGTTGAGAATTGGAAAACGACTGCATAATCATAAAAATTATGTCTTGGACACAGTTAGAAAGCATGCCATGCCATTTAGTAGATATTTTTAAACTTTATTATCCTACATTTGAGACATATCAGTGAAATTTTCCTCCTTGCAACCAAAAGAGCCCAAACTAGGCGTAAAAGGATGAATCTCAAAATTATATGGCAGTTTGAATTCCACCTCCAAACCTCTCTCACTGATAAAGGATATTCAGAAATGAGTCAGTCCAACCCCTGGTCTATAGACAAGCCTTGGGTGGGGTGAGAACTCTACAAAATATGGCTTACTGTTCTCAGAAGGGTGTGTCTGTGAGACTAGGGAATCTATTCCCAATTTGGTCAGTCTCAAGAGAAACAAAGCATTTCTGTTTTTTATTCTTTTCCTTTTATTAGTCTGAAATGTTCAGTGCCCAGAACTGAAGTTCAGATGTTTCTCAGATGGTCAATGCTTTCACACCAAAGCATCTCTAAGGAAATTTGAAATAGGTCTATACCCATAAATAATATAATTCACTTGTCATCAGATGATTAGTAAGAATGTTTGCTATGTCTTCTTGTCTATTTTTGCTTCCTCCTAATGACTATGCAAATAAGAGACCTGCCTCTTGGAAATAAACTTGTTTAGCATTTCCTTCATTTTTTAAAAAAAGAGTGCCCAAGCAAGACACTAAATTTACAAGGATGTGGAAGTAGATTCAGCAGATATGAACTAATGTCAACAAGTCATGGGCACCCCTGTCCACAGCCACAAACTTTTATGGAAAGAATTTCAAACCAGAATCTGCTGAAAGACCTTTTACTGGTCTCCCCCATCAAGTTAATGGGGTCATTTACTCTGCTCTCACAAGGACTTGTGATATTAGAGTGTAATGTGTGTGCTCTTTCATTTTTACTGATGTGGACACCAACTCCTGACTTGTCATTATTGTGGTACAGTAACAGTGCTCCCCCAACAAAGATGTTCAAATCCTAATGCATAGACCTGTGAACATGTTATTTTACATGGCAAAGAACAATTAAGGTAGCAGTTGGAATTAAGGTTGCCAATCAACTGACCTAAAGAAAGGAGGACTAGCCTGAATTATCCAGGTGGGCCAAATATGATTAGAAACGTTCTTAGAGAAAGAGGCAAGACAAATAGTCAATATCAGTGACACTATATGAAAAGAACTTGACCTTCCATTGCTGTCTTTGAAAATGGAAAGATCTATGAACCATGAGATGTAGCCAGCCTCTAGAAACTGGAAAGGACAAGAAAACACATTCTTCCCTAGATCTTTCAGAATACAACCCACGGCCAATACCTTGATTGTAGCCAGTGTGACCCATTCCACACTTCTGATCTACAGAATTGTAAGATAATATATTTGCACTGTATTAAGTCACCAATCCTGTGGTAATGTGTTGTTACAGCAGCAATAGAAAACTAATATGTCCATCTAGATATTTATGTCTCTTTTGCCTTTTCCCTTTAAGAATAAAATAATTGCATAATTTTTAAAAATTAACCTCAGTTTTTCTCAAGTGGAAGAGAGATTTCATTTTTTGTTGTTGTTTCTCTTTAATTGTTTCTAATATCTAGGGAGTGCTTTACCTCTCTTGGTTAGAGTAGACAGGTGATGGCAATAATGATGAGATAACAGAGAAGAGACTGGAGTACTTAAAAGACTTCAGCTTTTGAGAAGGTAGTGGTGTTCAAGTCTGGGCTTGTGACTTTAAGAGCTCGGGATATCTGAGAGGAAGGCAAGGCACAGGATAAAAAAGGCGCTCAATCAGGCAAAAGTTCAGCTTCCAGCATACAAAACACCTTAGTAATATTTGAGTTTTGATGAAACACAGATCTACTGGACATTATACAAAGGATCATAGCATTTATCGATTTTTCTTATTTAGTTGCCTGTTTCTAAGTGAAGAACCTAGCCTAGATTCTATTCTCTCCCTTAGCTACCAGCTTTACTGCTTGTGTTCAGAAGTGCTGGTTTAAAAACTGTTGTATTATGAATTTCTCCTGCTGGCTATAATAGTCAGCATACTCTCTACCATGAAATTATCAATTCCTGTTTCTCTAAAAATAAAGGCCCATTTTGTAGAATGCCTTGAGTTCCTCCAGATATATTCCCAGGAGGAGGATTCCTGGGTTGTATGGAAGATCAATTTCTAGTTCTTTTAAAAATCACCACACTGTTTTCCATAAAGGCTGAACTAGTTTGCATTACCAGTGTAGAAGTGTTCCGTTTTCTCTGCACTTTCACCAACATCTGTTGTTTTTTGATTTCTTAATGATGTTCATTCTTACTGGAGTTAGGTGGTATCTCAATGTGGTTTTGATTTGCATTTCTCTGATGATTAGTGAGGCTAAGCATTTTTTCATGTATCTGTTGGCTGTTTGTAGGTCTTCTTTAAAGAATTGTCTATTCACGTCTTTTGCCCACTTTTTAATAGGGCTGTTTGTTTCTTTCCTTTCAGTTTGCTTGAGTTCCTTGTAGATCCTGAAGTTTGCAACAACTTGGGTGGATTTAGAGTCCATCGTATTCAGTGATCTATGACAGAAACGAAGAACTGAATATCACATTTTCTCACTTATAAGTAGCTCCTGAACATTTATCACAATACTACAAGAAAGAAATTGGCAGTAGCAGGACACTGCTGGGGGGGGGGGGGGGGGTTACAAAACAACACAAAGGGTACCTGATATTAAACCACAGGAAGTGAGGACCAGTTGGAGGCCCAAACTTCACCTGCACATAGACTACATTTGTACCTAATCCTGACTTGTACACCACATCTTTATAATAAATTAAAGAAAATCTCTTAAACCTGTTTTTCCTACAAGAAAAAAATGAAGTTTTTTTAAAAAAAATTCCATTCCACAAAAATTAAACTTTTTTTAGTTTTAAAGATGTGGGGTACAAGTCAGGATTAGGTATACAAATGATCATCTTACAGGTAAATTGGGCCTTCCTTTGGCCCCCATTTCACCTGGTTCAGGTACCCTTATTGATGTTATGTGCCCCCTGTCTCTCCCCTGGCAATAGGGGGACTTTTAAAATTCATTAAATACTTCTCTTTGTCTTTCTCAACTTTGACAATCATCAAAGCAAACTTTTGTAAGACATAAAATCTTAGGACAGGTCCTATAACAACTAAATCTTGATAAAGGAGCTAACATTTATGCAGTAACTGTTCCGTGTTCTCTAGGTACTGCAATATCCCATTTAATATCTACAAGAACTGTATATATTATACATGTATATGTGTCTTTTTTCACACGAAAAAATATTGGCTCATAGGAGTCATAAATTTTTTCCGTTGTCATCAAAACAGTAAGTGGCACAGCTGGAATTGAAAATTAGGTCTATTTGATTCTCCTTTCTTCTTTTTTCACAACAGCATTTTGTTTTATGTCTAAGCAAGTGATAAATATGATAGTGAAATTGATACCTTTATTGTCAGGACTGGTGCAATATATACCTTTGTTAAACAGAATTTTTTAATGAACTTTATTTTTTAGATGTCTTTTAGATTTCCAGAATAATAAGCATAAAATAGAGTTCCTATAAACCCCATCTCTTCCTCCCCTTATCCCCCATAGTTTCTCCTATTGTTAGCATCTTACATTTGTGTAGTAAATTTGTTACAATGCATGAGCCAGTATGAATGCATTAATATTAGCTAAAGTTTATAGTTAACATGGTTCACTCTTTGTCTTGTATAGTTCTTTGAGTTTTGACAAATGCATAATGTTCTATACCTAGCATTACAGTATCATACAAAATAGTTTCACTGCCCTAAAATTGTCCTGTGTTCTTCTACCTACTTAGTCCTCTCTTCTTATTCTGAGACCCTGGCAGCCACTGCTATTTTCACTGCCTCTATTGTTTTGTTTTTTTCATAAGGTAATATGGTTGAAATAACATAGTATGTAGTTTTTTTCAGACTGGCTTCTTTCACTTAGCAATATGCAGTTAGGTGCATATATGTATTTTTACGGCTTAATAGCTTATTTCCTTTTCTGTCTGACTAATACTCCATTGTCTGGATATACTACAGATTGTTTATTCATTCACTTATTGAAGGACATCTTGATTGCTTCCAACTTTAGGTAATTATAAATAAAACTGCTATAAACATTTGTGTGCAGGTTTTTGTGTAGACATGTTTTTAATTCATTTGGGTAAATTCCAAGAAGCATGATTGTTGTATCATATGGTAAGCCTATGTTTATTTTAAGAAACTGGCAAATTGTTTCTCAAGTGGTCACACCATTTTGCCTTCCCACCAGCAATACTTATGTGTTGATGTGCTTTTTATCCTGACCAACCTTTGACATTGTCAGTGTTTGGGATTTTGGTCATTTTAAGTGGTGTTTAGTGTTATGTTATTGTCAATTTAACTTGCAATCCCCCGGTGACATATGAAGTTGAACATGTTTTCATATTCCTATATGCCATCTGTATATCCTTTTTGGTGAAGTGTCTGTTCAAGATCTTTTGCCCACTTTTAATTGGATTGTTTTTCTTCTTTAGTTTTAAGAGTTCTTTGTATATTTTGGATAGCAGTCTTTTATCAAATGTCTTTTGCACATATTTTCTCCACCCTATGGCTTGTCTTTTCATATTCATATGTGTGCTTTGCAGAGAAGTTTATAATTTTAATAAAATCCTACTTGTTAGTTTTTTGTGTTTTTTTTTTTCTTTTTCCCCATGGATTGGGTTTTTGTTGCTATATCTAAAACCCAAGGCTACCTAGGTTTTCTCCTGTTATCTTCTAGGATTTTTATAGTTTTTACACTGTTCTTTACAACAAGGCATGATAATACATTTTTATATTGAAAAATATATTACAGTATTTGTTTTCAAGGTGATTACTCTTCCTATATAACATTTTATATATTGCAGAAGGCAAGTAGTTCTACTTAGTGTTGGTCTCTAGGGGAAAGTTTGGGTATTTCTTCCCTCTCTCTACTTCGATATTCAGAAAGGAATGAACTACGATTATTTTGAATTAAAAACAATTAGCCAGGCGCAGTGGCTCAAGCCTGTAATCCCAACACTTTGGGAGGCCAAAATGAGAGGATTGCCTGGGTCCAGGGGTTCGAGACCAGCCTGGGCAATTTGGTAAGACCTCATCTCTACAATAAATCAAAAAAGTAGCAGGGCATGGTAGCACATGTCTATAGTTCCTGCTACTTGGAAGGCTGAGGCGGAAGGATTGTCTGAGCCCAGCTGGTCAAGGCTGCAGTGGCCGTGAGCATGCCACCACACTCCAGCCTGGACAACAGAGTGATACTCCAACTCAAAAAAAAAAAAAAAAAAAGAAAAGAAAACAATTAATTGGTTACTAAGTGGGTTGAGTTACAGGTCAAGGTAAAAATACAGAATTCAACAGTGTGTTGTGCCATTTGTACTTCTTTTCCTCCAATATGACAAAATTTCTCTCCTCACATTCATTAATTACAGACAAAACAGAAGTCTTTCTCGATTTTGATACACACTTCTATGCCACCCAAGCATTCAGACAAATGTTCTTAGGTACTTGGATGTTTTCTTCTTCTTTAAGGTCGTCCAACAGTAGTAACATCAGAAACTTTTCTTAGTGTTTCAATAAGCTAAGCAGGACGCTCCTACTTTAACTCATGGCAATTGAAGCCAGACAAGACTAAATAAAAAATTTCTCCACCAAGAGTAATGCAGTTCTCCAGAGCGCTCCACTGACATTTTGAACTAAGAACACTACCAGCAATGAAATGTACCTTTCTTTTGGCTTTTTTAAAATTTTACTTTGAGGTGAGGAACTGGTGATTGAAAGTATGATGCTGCAATTTCTGAGATATTTGGACAAATTCCATAATATCTTCTGCATTGCATATCAACATGTCTGACTACATGTTCATAACTCTTCATTTTTATACAAATTAAGCATGATTAAAACTTTGCCAGTTTGGTCCATGTTAGTTAAATGTTCTATAAACAAAAATTACTTTTACTTGTTGGCATAAATATCCAAATAGATATTTATACTCATATGGATAGAATAGATACATACAGATATTTATAATTATCTAATAGATTATATTCACATTGGTTTTTCACCATTTAAAAGAAGAATGTATGGTTTTGATTTTAAAACACATAGAAATAAAAGTTCTGTATGTGGGCTTGCTGACAGAACATCTCTATCATATTAGCAATTATGCACACAATTTCATTAATTTCAAGGGCGACCCAATAAATATTTATCTCCCTTCTGTAAAAACACTTCATATTATATACTCTCTTTTGGTTTACTTACTTAGTCCTCAAACACTTCTTAAATATTTATTATACACCAGAAAATATATTACGTGATGAGAGAACACGGATGAGAGATAATTTCTTTCCCTACCTGTATGTATAATTTATAGTCTATACAGATGATGACCTTTTAGTATGATGCCAAAGAAAGTGTAATTCTGTGTCTTCAATATGTAAAATGTATGTACTTTAATTGCAAGCATGGTCCATTTAATATGTAATTTGAGAAAGATTTAATCAAACACATTTAATACAGCTTAGAGTCTCCCCTGGTTTTAAAAATACTCCTTTCAAAAGTAGAAACTACCAGTTTTCTATTTACATGTCTGTGTGGCCAGTTATGCACTCTCTTTTGAGATTGGTGCTACTGTTGAAGGGCCATTGGTCAGCTAGACTTCAATTTGGTAGAAATGGCTTGGTGAAAGTTGTAACTTCTCTGGGCATAAAAAGAATATTAGGCTCTGATAAAAATAGGAGGAGATCATGAATGTGGATAGGATGAAGGAAACCAATTAGTATGTGCCTCATTTGATTAGTTTCTAAATACTTACATGATTAATTTAATAATGCTTTTTCTCCCAATTATTGAAAGCCTGAATTTCCCCTAATCTACAACTTAAATAACTAAAAATAGAAGGAACTCTACATCACAAATGTATTGATAATTTACAAAATATGTGACAGTACTGAAAGGGAAGAGGAAGAGGTTTTCCCTGCACACATAAATACAAGTTAGTAAAGGAAATGAATGAAACAAAATTAAAATAATTCCTTTAAGAATGCTGTGTTATTGCTATGAAAAGAATGCAAATTAAAATGAAAACTTGGAACACACACCTGAGAACTTATATGGAATAGTTTACATTACTTGTAACAAGAGACCAATTTGAATCCACATAAGCTATTTGCTTTTAATAACTCTTTACTCACCTTTGACCAAATGTACAAATCAGTTCAAGTAATGCTAAGTCCAAGGGGAAAGAATATGAAACAGTTTGATTGGAAGAGACAGAAGAGTGTAGACAATTAGAAAAGCCAAGAGAAAACACTTCCAATTGTTTAAAAAATGGGAACAAAAGGCCATGTGCGGTGGCTCATGTCTATAATCCTAGCACTTTGGGAGACCAAGGTGAGAGGATTGCCTGAACCCACAGGTTCAAGACCAGTCTTGGCAATTTGGCGAGACCTCATCTCTACAATAAATCAAACAATTAGCAGGGCATGGTGGCACATGCCTGTAGTTCCAGCTACTTGGGAGGCTGAGGCGGAAGGATCATTTGAGCCTAGCTGGTCGAGGCTGCAGTGATCGTGAGCATGCCACTGCACTCCAGCCTGGGCTACAGAGTGAGACTCTGACTCAAAAAAAAAAATAGGAGCAAACATCAGTAAATGGAAGAAACATCACTTAAAGGAGGAACTATGTGGACACCTAAAACTCCTTTCCAAAAACGTGAGACAAGAATAGAACTCAGAGAGCTATTCCTGACTTTAATAGGGAATACAACCTTGGTAATTTATGGGGATGCTCAGTGTTGATTAACACTGCTGGGAAATTTCAAATAGGCTAGAGCCTGGCTGAAAATTCCAAATGCTAAAATTGGCATATATGCTTCCATATCTGAAGTATGTTCTACAAGAAATGCAAACATACATGATCTAATTTTATCTTTATCTCTGTCCAATTCTTAATTTATAATTTTAAGTCCTATGCCCAGCGACAAATTACATATTTTATTTTGAGAGGTACATGAGCTATTAATCTCCATTTTTAATTTTTTTTTTGCTTAAAATATAAGTCTAGTTAATAGTTAGAAAGAGCCAGGAGCAGTGGCTCATGCCTATAATCTCAGCACTTTGGAAGGCCGAAGTGAGAGGATTGCCTGAGCCCATGGGTTCGAGACCAGCCTGGGCAACTTGGCGAGATCTTATCTCTACAATAAATAAAAAAATTAGCCGGGCTCAGTGGCTCAGCCTGTAATCCCGCACTTTGGGAGGCTGAGGTGAGTGGACTGCCTGAGCCCACGGATTCGAGACCTGCCTGGACAGCTTGGCGAGACCTCATCTCTACAATAAAATAAAAAAATTAGCCGGGTGTGGTAGCGCACGCCTGTAGTTCCAGCTGCTTGGAAGGTTGAGGCGGAAGGATCACCGGAGCCCAGCAGGTCAAGGCTGCGGTGGCCGTGAGCACGCCACTGCACTCCAACCTGGATGACAGAGTGAGACTCTTGACTCGAAAAAAAAAAGCTAGAAAGAGATTCCATTTCTTGAGTGCTCATCATGGCAGATCCTATAATATACATAGAAGATGAAGTGAGTATGGGACTTCTGGGCCCTTATGGTATTTTGAGAAACAAACAGTATAGCAATTTACTGAACTCAGAACTGAAGCTTTGGTCATACTACCTTTTCTCATTAGCAATTCTTATCTCTTTCCTTCTCCCTAAAATATAAGAAAGAGAGGCCCATGGTTGGCATGAATAAAAGGATGGGTGTGCATTTTGCTTTGTGAAGGTTATCAAGGGGAAATAAAAAGCATGGCTATCACATAGGTTCTATCGACCAAACAAAATGTTCATATTGTGTTTCAGAAACCAACAGCAAAGCACTGGAGCTCTTGTATTATAAACTCACTCAGGAAAATGTTTCAAACAAAAGTAATGCAGTTATTCTTTAGCAGGTCTATGAGAGGGACCCCAAAAAACCGGAATTATATTTTTGAGGGTGGGCCCCTTGTAACACAGGCTTCTCCCACTAGGTAAGTGTTCTAGAAATCCGTCAGCATCAGTGTACCTGCTAGTGTTGTGAGAGGCTGCGTTAGGCTTCATTGAATTTTTCTGGAGATTCTTTCAATGCATTTGCTCATTTCATGATGGGTGATTTACAAGCACGTCTGCCCACACCACACTGTGTTCAGTAGTTTTTGACCAAAAATGGCATGACCCCATGCCCTATATTCCCTATTCACCCAATCTCGCCTAAGCAATTTTTGTTTGTTTACCCAAATGAAAAAAGTACTCAAAGGGAGACGTTTTGCTGATGTGGATGAGGTGAAAAAAAAACTGCAGCAGCACTAAAAGGCATTAAAATTGATGAGTTAAAAACTTTTGAGCAGTGGAAAAAGCATCTCGATAGATGTATTGCATCTAACGGAGAGTACTTTGAAGGTGGCTGAAGTTTAAACATGTAAGAATAAATACACAATTTTAAATAAATAAATTCTGTGTTTTTTAGGATCCCCCTTGTATATTTTATTTACTTTCCTTCTTCCTTGATTTCTAAAACCATCAGTGGCTTTGGATAACTTTCTCTGGCTTCCAATTCTGACTCTATCTAAGTCGTTTAATTTCTCTCTACTCATTTTCTCCATCTGTCAAATGAGAATAATAACACTTCTTTGATGTGTTGTTATGAATTTCAAATAAGATAAGATATATCTAGCACAATGTTTAGCACACAGCTGGTACTCAGTAGATGATAGTTACTCATCTGTATTATAGTTATGGGTCTTACCAATATTTACCAACATTCCCCATGCATAAATCTTTTCAAATAATTTGTAAACTTCAACTCTCATCCTTTCTATAAAATAAAAAAAAGATAATATAATCTTAGAGACTAACTATCCCAACCTTTAATAGTCTTGTATTCTTCATTGGTATTTAAGTACACTAGTTGATTTAATATTCTTATCTCTTTTGATTACAGATAAGGGAACATAGGTAATGGAACCTGTTCAGCATCACACTGGTGGTGAGAGGTATGTTTAGGGTCAGATCACAGGTCCCTTAATTTAGTGTTTCTTTCCATATTCTTTGGTGCGTCTCTACAGACACCAATTCAGAAAAGACTAAAAATTGAGTCTTAGAATAGATTCATCTTAGATAACTGAAGCTTTATACCCACTGAACAGCAACCACCTATTTCCCCCCTTCTCCTACACACTGGCAACTAGTATTCTACTCTCTGTTTCTGTGAATGTGACTAGTTTAGATGTCTCATATAAGTGGAATCATGTAATACTGTCTTTTTGTTCCTGGATTATTTCACTTAGCACAGTGTCCTCCAGTTTCATCCGTGTTGTCATCTATGGTTTCTAGGCTGAATAGTATTTCATTGTATATATATACCATTTTTTTAAAAAGCATTTATTTATTGATATGCTTTCAGGTTGTTTCCAAATCTTGACTATTGTAAATAATGCAGCGATGAACATAGAGATACAGATATTTGTTGAGATGCTAATTGAAATTATTTCAGATCTATACCCAGAAGTGAATACACTAAATCAAATAATAGTTGCAGTTTTAGTGTTTTTTCATTTTTAATAATTAATAATTATTAATTTGTTGATGCATACATATTTGTACATATTTATGGGGTAAATGTGATATTTTGTTTTATGCACAGAATATGTAATGACCAAGTCAAGGTATCTAGAGTATCATCACCTTGAGTATTTATCATCTCTTTTTTTTGTGTGTGTGTGTGTCAGAGTCTCACTCTGTTTCCCAGGCTGGAGTGCATGGCATGCTCACAGTCACCACAGCCTCGACTTGCTGGGCTCAGGTAACCCTTCCTTCTAAGTACTGAACTACAGACATATGCCACCTCACCCAACTAAGTTTTCGATTTAATGTAGAGAAGAGGTCTTGCCAAGTTGCCCAGGCTGGTCTCGAACCTTTGGGCTCAGGCACACAGGTCTCGCCTTCGCCTCCCAAAGTGCTGGGATTACAGGCATGAGCCATCGTGCCCAGCTGAGTATTTATCATTTCTATGTGTTAGGAACATTTCAAGTTCTTTCTTCTAGCTATTTTGAAAATATACAATACATTGTTGTTAACTATAGCCACTCTAGTCTGCTAGAGAATATTAGAACTTATTTTTCTACCTAACTATATATTTACACCCATTAACCAGCTTCTTTTTATTATCCCCTTCCTAACAACAGACCCCTCCTGGTTTCTGGTATCCATCATTCTATACTCTACCTTTATGAGAGCAGCTTTCTTAGCTTCCATGAAAGTGAGAACATGTAACATTTGTCTTTCTGTGCCTAATTTATTTTTGATTTTATTATTTTTATGGCCTCATAGTATTACACTGTGTGTGTGTGTATGGTTTTTTTCTTTATCCATTCATCTATTGAACGACGCAGGTTGATTTCATAAATTTTCTATTGCAAATAATGCTGCAATAAACATAAGGATATAGGAATTCTTTTGACATACTGATTTCCTTTCCTTTGGATAAGTACTCAGTAGTGAGATTGCTAGATATATGATAGCTCTATTTTTAGGTTTTTGAGAAAAATATATGCTGTTTTGCATACAGCTATACTAATACACACTTCCACCAACAGTGTATAAGAGCTGAAATGGGGACCAAAGTGAGGCCCAAACTTGACCTGTGCAATGACCATTTGTATGCCTAACTCTATATGGTCCTCCACATCGTTAAGATAAAAATTAAAAATCTAAAAATAAAAAAAGAGGTAATGTATTTTTCAGCTATCTGGACAGAATTGAAGGTCATTATCCTAAGTGAATTACCGCAGGCATGGAAACCAAATACCATTTGTTCTCACTTATAAGTGAGAGCTGAGCTGGGAGTCCTCAAAGACATGTGGAATGGTACAGTAGACATTAAAGACTCAGAAGACAGGAGGGTGGGAGGGAGGTAAAAGGTGAAAAATCACCTATTTGCTGCAATGTACGCTAGTTAGGGGGCAGCCACACTTAAAGCTCAGACTTCCTCACTGCCATATAATTCATCCATGTCACCAAAGACCACTTGCTTCCTTAAAGGTACTGAAGTAAAAATAAACAAATAAAACTTGGATTTGGATCACTATTTAACTAAGTGCCTTTATTCATTAATTAATGTAATCAATATGCACAGAATACTACTGTGTGCCAGGTATTGACAATGTCCTGATGATGGAGGCAGTGAAAGAACAAGTGACTGACAGTTACTAACAGTGCCATGGTGGAGCTGTGTATAAGATGATATAGAAATACACAGATGTCAGTTCTACTCCAGTCCAGATAGGGTGTGGCTGGGGTGGGATTAGGAAAGACTTCACGGCAGAGAGGGTGATGGCCAAAGGTCTGCATGAACAAGCTGGAGTCAGGCAAGTATAGCGTCAGGATTGAAGACTCTGTCATTCCAATCTCTGCCATTCAGTCATCTGTTACAGCTTGGATGAGATACTTCTCTGGACTACTTTCCTTCGTATTCAATATTCATAGTAATAGTACTTACCTTAGTTCTTTTTTGTGTGGCTTGTAATGGAATAAGCCCAACTGGGAAATTTTTAAAGAAAGTAAATTAATTTCTTACAGTTATGGATGCTGAGAAGTCCAAGGTCACGGGGCCATATTTGGTGAGGGCTTTCTTGCTGGTGGAGACCCGCTGCAGAGTCCTAAGATGGTGGAGGGCATCACTTGGTGAGGGAGCGGAGGGTGTTAGCTTGTGTTCCTCTTTCTCTTGTTATAAAGCCACAAGCCTCACGCTCATGATAACCTATTCATCCATTAACCCATGAATGGATTATTTCACTGATGAGAGCAGTGCCCTCAGGATCCAGTCATTTCTTAAAGGCCCTACTTTCCAATACTACTCCACTGGGGATTCAGTTTCAAAGTGAGTTCTGGAGGTGACAAGTATTCAGACCACAGCTGTGTGTATCTCCCAGGATTGCTGGGAAGATTAAGTGAGTTAATATACATAAAGAGCTGGGAGGAGCTTCTGGGGAGTAGGAAGGGTTGTATCATATTCCCTAATGTTATCACTGTACCTAGAGCCTAGAAAGCAGGCGGTAGCAAGGAGAGAGAAAAGGAATGAAGCTGAAAGAACCAGCAGGTCATGGATCACGAGAGAAAATAAGATGCGTGGCATTTTACCAGACAGGGACTTTTTTTTCTGAGAGCTGTGGGGCCACTGAAGGGTTTTAAAGAGGAAGTCACAATCAGTTTTACAATAGAGAGAAAAGCTGGGCTCTGATGTGATCCAGGTGTTGTTGGCACTGCAGGCAAGGAGCAGAAAAAAGAAGAAGCTGTAGAAAGGTCCTCAACAACAACACCCAAAACAAAGATGGCGGTGGTAGGAAAGAGGTGGTGGGATAAATAATAGATACTTTGCTCTTAATGTAAACCATAACCTAACAGGTGTTCCCAAACTTCAGATTACATAATGATGATATTGGCATATTGTTTACTTTATTGGATATTAATAATAAACATCCTCCTCTTGGCCTCTCCTCCATTGACCCTTCTCAGTCTCCGTTATCTATCTTCCCACTCTCAATCTCCATGGGAGCAAAATGTTTAGCTCCCATATATGAGTGAGAACTTGAGATATCTCTCTGTCTGTGTCTGGCTTATTTCATTTAAGAAAATGGCCTGCAGTTCCATTCATGTTGCCGCGAATGACACGATTTCATTATTTTTTTTATAGCTGAATAGTACTCCATTGTGTTCCTATATTCCATACTACATTTCCTCTAAACATTCATCTACTGATTCCCTATCTTTGTTATTGTGAATTGTGCTACAATAAATATGCTAGAGTAAGTATCCTTTTGATATATTGATTTATTTTCCGTTGGGTAGATTCCCAATAGTAGGATTACTGCATCATATGGTGATTCTAATTTTAGTTATTTTCTGAGAATCCTTTGTAGTATTCCATAGTGACTGTAGAAGTTTACATTCCCACCAATAGTGTATAAGTGTTTTCTCCACATCTTCACCAATGTCTGTTATTTTTTGTCTTTTCGGTTAATAGCCATTCTGACTAGAGTAATATGATATTTCATTATGGTTTTGATTTGCATTTCCCTGATGATTAGTGATATTGAGCATTTTAAAATATACTTATTGGTCATTAGTTTATCTCCTCTTGAGAAATGTCTATTTATGTTCTTTGCCAACATTTTAATGGGCTTATCTGTTAATTATTTATTCTTATACATTTTACTGGAAAGTATTTGACATATGCAAAAGAATATAGGCTCTGCACATATAATTTATGATAAAGTAAACACAAATACTCAGCTTCAGAAATTGGATCTGACAAAGATTCTTTCCTAGACCAAATTCTACTCAGGTGCCCTGAACTTTTTTTTTTTCAAGTACTTTTGGGAATTTACGTTTATTTCTATATTGTCCAATTTTAGCAAGAAGCCTGCTAAGTCAGTTTTTAAGTCAGAATCTGCCATTCTTCATGATGTCTGATCACCTTCAATATCTAACAAGATTTCTCATCCTCCACCATTCCCCTGGGGGATATCTGATCACCCTGGCCTGCCTTAAAAAAAAAAAAATTCCAGTGGATTGGTTAAGCCAGAATTTCCCCTTACTCCAGATGTTTCCTTTTAGTAATAGTCTATCTAATGACTCTTACTCTGCTTCTTTGCTATAAATTCCTATTTGCTCATGCTGTATTCAGAGTTGAATCCAATCTTTCCCATTTGCAGTGGTTCCTACAGATATTGCAATGTTTCCTTATTGAACAAAGTCTCTTACTGTCTCTAAAACGTGTCATCAAATAATATTTTTCTTTAACAACTTAGCAGTACCATTAATATCCCTTGTTGTACTCCCTTGTCAAATCTCAAACCCTAGTTTCTCTCTTAGAGGTAAATGTTTTCCTGAATTAAAAAAAAAATCGTCATTTTTATTTATGGATTTATCATACCCAGACATATTTCTAAGCAATATTTATTTTCTTTCTGAACTTTACAAAAGAAAATCCAGTTATTACCTTCTGTAATAAACTATATAGGTTGTAACTTGGCAACGATTTCAACACTGTGTATATAAGATTCCTACTTGTTACACGCGACTCTAATTTATTTGTTTTAATTTCTATATTTTTATTACATAATTATATAAATATATTTGCGTTTATTTATTTAGTGAGTTGGTTAATTTGGTTCCCACAAACAATATTGCCGTAAACATTTTATTACTTGTTGACTGGTGTATATGTGCCGGAGTTTCTCCAGGAGTGAAATAGCTAAGTCATAGGATCCATGAAGGTCAAGTTAACTAGAAAATGCCAAGTTGTTTTCCAGAGGTTATGACAATTTTCAATTCCACTGGTAGCATGGGAAGTTTCTGGTTTTCCCATATCCTTGTCAATATTTGGTATTGTTAGACTTTTTTTTTCTTGACAACGTAATGGTTGCAAATGGTATCTTATGATTTATCTGCCCGATTATTAGAGAAATCAAGTGACTTTCATATATTTATTAATTACTGATGCTTCCTACTCCATGGAATACCTATTATTTTCTTTGCTCATTTGGTATGAATTTTTAAATGTGGATTAATGAGAGTTCCTTATATAATCTGAGTATTAGTTGACTATACAGGGGTACCCAAAAAATGTATATACATTTTAAGTATGATATAAGCCCAAAAGATGGCATTGATTAAAAAAAATGCTACCATTGCCATAAGACAGGTAAGCCAGTTAGAGAAAATGGCGGAAGCACAGTTGAATGAACATTATACTACACATTGCTGTCATAATTTAATTAAGCTTCCAAAAGTAATATATAGAAAACATTGCTTCAAATGGTATATAATAGTTTTTTGGTACCTCCATATACGTGGCTAATATCCACTGTAAATTGGTACCTTTTCTTTTCACTTTCTTTATGGCAGTCTTTTGATGAATGGAGACTTGATTTTGATGTAATTAACTAGCCACATTTTTCTTTAAATTATTGCTTCTTGTGCCTTATATATGAACTCTCTAACCTTGACTATCTAAAGATATTCTATATGTTCTTTTAAAAATTGTAATTGTTTCCTTCTATATTTAGTTTATAAGTCATATTTAACTGATTTGTATGTGAGGTAGTGTTTGTCATTCTTTAGTTCGTCCACCTAATGTATACTGTGAGTTCATACCAGGAAAGCAAAAATAAACTGTAAAAAAAAAACAACAACTAAACAATACAAAGGACAGTATGCTTAAGCTTAAGATAATTAGAATAGCAAGCAAAATAAGTTTAATGCCTGTTACACCTTGAGATTGTGTGGTACTTTCATTTTCTTTATGGCAATCTTTTGATGAATGGAGACTCTTGATTTTTATGTAATCAATTATCAATATTTTTCTTTAAGTTACTGCTTAAAGAAACTTAAGCAGTAAGTTCCTTAAGCAGTAAGCTCTTGGCAGTCCTTCACATAACCAAAATTTCAACATGTGAACTTTCTAAATGCAAATCACAATGCCATTCCCTTGTCTTAAAACCAGTAGTGTTTTCTCATAATGTCCAACACAGGATTTAAACTCCTTAACTTAGCTAACATGGTACTAGATAATTCAACCTCTCCTTGCCTCTCCAGATATTGCTCTACCCATTAGACACTCTTGTCTATCTCTTTTTAGTTGCTGAGTTCTAAGAGAAAATGTTATCCCAAAGTATGGCGCTTTGGTAAGCTAAGTACTTTGAACAAAAGGAGAATGGAAGATCTCAGAAGAAGGTTCAGAAGCAAAATCTCTCTCCTACCTTCTTCTGTTCTCCTATCTCCTGCCCACCTCCTGCATTTGTAGAAACCAGAAATCATCTTCCCCGAGACAGGTCAGAGAAACTAGAACATTTTTCTATAAAAGAAAGCCGTAAAACCTAGAAAGGTGACTCACCACCTTCTGTCTTCTCCCTGGAAGATGGGTCCTGCTTCATATCCAGGAGGAAGGAAGGTCACACAGAGAGGCCAAGAGAAATCTGAACAGGCAGACTTCCCTGAGTTTCCCCTTCATTCTATTAGCATTAGATCATTACCTTTGTCCAGTCACATTTCTACACGGCTGCCTATCTTTTCTCCTGAGGTACTAAGAAATGTTTGTTGAATAAATGAATGAATGAATGAGTGAAAAAAGTAGGCAATAATTAAAATAAGTCATTGATGTTAACAATTTAGTTCCTTGACTGTTTATTTTAAGTTAAATCTGGTTATCTGCATAGGTTTTGTTTTGCTGTACCTTTTTTAGGTACATCTATATGCAGACACCTTAGAAATGCTGTACATAACAAGTTAATATTTCTGTAAGAACAGAATTTTTAGTAAGTTCATAAGTCGTGATTCAGTACTTTTGTGACCAAAGCTAATCATTTTTAAAGAAAAGTCTTGATTGAAGTCTTTAACATTTGAAGTATTTATTGGCTCTTAATATGCACTTAAAATATATTTAAAACTACTTTTTACTTAGTCATGGGCAACTAATAGCTTTGATGAAAGAACAATATCCGGGTGTCAATATGACTTTAGTTCATGATTCCATTAATGAGTCTAATTATTGAAGATATTAGCCAGCACTTACACTTTTACTAATTCTCTATCTGGATCAAGCACATGTACATTTGAACCAATAAAGTTTATTCTGTACTACATTCCTTTAAAAGTATTCTCATTCTCTCTCTCTCTCTCATCTATTTCTCTCATGCACTTTTCCTTCATGCAATTTCCCTGTGTGTGGGAGAGGTACAGCTCCTTTTTAACTTGTCATTTTATAGAAATTAACTCAGCTCCCACCAAATTTGCAATGATGTGTGTCAGCACAGCATGCTTACTGTAATCAATGACAGCCCCAGTACTTTCAGGCTCATTGCTGCACTTAGAGGCCGACTGAGCTCAAAGGACAGTCCATTCTTGAGGCTGCAGACCTTTTTCTGATCAATACCAGCCGCGGGATCTGTGAGGTCGAGCCTGAGCTCTTGCTTCCACAGAGCTACTTCTAGGCGAGGTCACTTCTTTGTGCTGCCGGCCTCTCACTTACTTCCTTTCTTTGGGATCACTGGGTCTCTGCTTTCAAGCTCTCTGCACTCCAGAGTCACAACCACTTCCCAGCAAAGGCCCAGCCGTGCTCACCTTCTCACCTGGCACTGTGGCTCCTTTTCTATAGCCTCTGAGGGTTGACGTGGGCCAGGCCTCTGCCGAAATAA
This sequence comes from Tarsius wallacei, assembly GCA_963574415.1. Lineage (NCBI taxonomy): Eukaryota > Metazoa > Chordata > Mammalia > Primates > Tarsiidae > Tarsius > Tarsius wallacei. The sequence continues at coordinate 22,383 of CAUYQG010052134.1, forward strand.
ATCTGTTGTTGATTTCCACCTCTTAGTTCTTTATGTTCACTGCCTGTTTCTCTAGTGTTCTAAGTCTCCTAAGTAGAAAAGCAGAATATTCGAAAATGCATGGATGTCAGGGGTAGGCAAGTCCTTTTCCACCTGCGTGACCTCCTTAGCTTTCATATTACTGGATACTGTACGAACATTCAATATCAAGTGTAAACATAGCATCTTGATACAAAATCATTGGTACATAAGTGCTAAATGATGCTGCCACCAAGGGTCAGATTCGCCCTGTGTAAATACACCCTTTGCACATTCACTACACTTTTGCTTTCTCTCAGTTTTAAATTAACTGATTAATTAACTTTTACCCTTTCCTCTCCTTTGACTTCTTCTTTTCAGGGATGCTCATACCATCATAACAAGAGCTTATCTAGAAGAAATAAAAGTTGCGTCTTATTAAATTAGTGAATGCAACTCTTCACCATTTCTGACTACCTATATCTATCTGCATTTGCAAAATTACCTGGACTTTCCATTGGCCTTGCCATCACCGCTTCCCAAATATTTTGAAGACCGGAGCATAAGGTACATCTCTCTTCTGTGGAGACACCCCACAGTTTCTCAGGCAAGAGTCAATGCTGAGTGTGTGCATTTCCACTTCTAGACTGGGGACACTCAGTCAGATTTCCTCAGTAGTTGTGTGTGTATGGTGGAATGGGGGCGATGGGTTCTCTTTCAGCTGCAGGAGTAGTGATGGAAAGATTCCTTGGCAGGCTTGCCGTCTCCAAATTAGGTGGCTATTGTTATGCTGCATCAGAGAAGGTGGGCACTAAAAAAAGAGTACATGGCATTTGGACAGATGGTTACTGGTAACTTTAGATACAGCGCAGGACTTCTCCCCAGAGTGTCTGCTGTAATCATAGGAAGAGATTCAGGTGTGGATACCTGCCACAACCCTCATCTATTTATCCATCCATCTATGCATTTTTTCAACAATTGCTTATTAAAATAGCTACTGTGGCCAGGCACCGTGCTTGGATCATAATAAGCTTTCCAAAAATATTGATAAAAGAAATAAAGAAAGAACAAAGATGGAAACAAGGAGCTGAAGAGGATGTATCTAGGTGTGTTGTTTTGTTCTCTCCTGCTCCCCATGGCCTCTCTTCCTCACCATGGCCTCTCTTCCTTACAACTTTGTCTCAGACTCTTGGAGTCTTCCTGGGTGCCAGCTGTGTTACTCTTTACCTTCACTTCCTGCAGCATAAGTAAATGCCCTGAATATATTTATTTTACAAAGTTATCCACATTTTAAGACAAGTGAAAATGTATGTGGAAGGACTGAAGCCCTTGGGTTGGTGCTGTCATCTACAGATGAATGAGAGGGAGAATTCTTTCTCTTCATTGACAGAGACTATGTGGGCCTCATGTCAGAAGATGTGGATCGTCATTGGTTTCTGACTACGGGGATATTTGAATAGGAATTTCATTCATTCCTAAAAAGTAGTCATGACATTACACCCTTGTGCCTGGTAGGGATCTGAGATTCCCTGTCCAAACAGAAGCCTGGTATGTGGTGGTGCATCCCATAATCCTGCCAAACGTAGGTCACAAGTTTCTGAAGGTTTCTTATGCTTCGAAACTGTGACCATACGCTCCAACTAACTCCTAGAGCTCAAGCCATGCAAGTGTACTGATTTTCCCTGTGTGTACTCACTTTCATTCTGTATCCTATGAGCAACCTTACAGAAGTGAGTTTATTCAGAATGCCAAGCATGTATGAATAAGTTGTCTTTCTCTGCTTAATTTTGCTTGACTTATTAATATCGGGAAAACATGACCATTCCAGAACGTGAGACCTGAAAGATATATATATATATATATATATATATATTTTTCTTTCACATCCATGTTTAGCCACGTATAGAATATTGTTTTTTGGTTTTTTTTGTTTTTTTTTTCTGAGTTGGAGTCTCACTCTGTCACCCAGACTGGAGTGCAGTGGCCGCTCCCGGCCACCGCAGCCTCGACCTGCTGGGCTCCGGCGATCCTTCCGCCTCAGCCTTCCAAGTAGGTGGAACTACAGGCGCGTGCTACCATGCCCGGCTAATTTTTTGATTTATTGTAGATATGAGGTCTTGCTTGCCCAGGCGGGTCTCGAACCCGCGGGCTCAGGCAATCCACTCACCTCAGCCTCCCAAAGGCGTGAGATTACAGGCTGAGCCACTGAGCCCGGCCGAATATTGACCTTATAACTACATGTCGGACATTGTTCTAAGCCCCTTCGTACTGACTCCTTTCAACAGCATTATGAGAAAAGTAGAATGAGTATACCCATTTTTCAAGTGGGGCAATACACCGTCGACAAATTTTGTGACTTGAGTTCATGTCACCTGTTGGCAGAGCTGGAAGTCTTGTTAGGACAGCACAATTCCGAAGTTGAGTCGATAGGCTACAGCACAAACAGAATCCTGTGCGTGTGGTCTAAAGTGTGTAACTGGGAAGACAGATAGGTAAACAGTAATGGACCTGTGACACGAAGGACTGGGGTGAAGGGAGGCTTTGAGAGCAGGTAGTCAGGATAATCAGGTCGGCGTGCTTGAGTTGAAAGCTGGAGAATGATGGGAGGTCACTTACCTGCAAAAGCACAAACCTAAGGCTAGTATAACAGTGATGGGAGCAGAGAGAAAATGTGAGTCATTCTCCAGGCATTTTCTTCATCCAAGGGTAATATACTTTTAAAATGTCTCCATAGATTTGAAAATGCCAAGGACAAAAAAGGTATAAGTTGAGGGGGAAATATTCCCTTAGAGTAAAAATGGAACCGTTTTTTCTTTTTCTTTTTTTTTTTTCTCCCTAAAATAACTTCTGCATATTTCCTGATCTCTTTCTTTTTCTAAGTCTGGGACTCCTAAACTTTCTAAACCATTAATGATGGGTCTAAAAACATGATGCATTTCATCTTTTTCCTCACTGCAGGCTGCAAGCAAAGGGTAATGTCTGTAGAAAGTTATAAAAATCGCGAAAATGAGGATTTAGCATAAAATTACCATCTTGCCCTTAAAGATCATGCTGCTTCTGTTATTTTAAAGCAGGTGAATGTTGGATGCAGATGCAAGCTCGAAGCCATTATTTTAACCCACACTGTTAGTGCATCGATTTCATTTGCAGGAAGTCGCTCTGTCCCATCATGCTTGGAAACCTAGAACACGCTCTGCATTCACTCAGTGGCAGTTGCGTTTACATTTTAACAGCATACAGTGCACTGAGGAGATGGGTCCTGGGCACCTCCTTACACATATGAATAAATAATGTTAAAGCTAATAAGATCTCCGAGAGAAAATGATGATTGTCTTTAATCACTAACCTTAAGCAGCAGCGAACCATATTATCAAACACCTTCATTTCTTATAAAACTATCTATCACACACAATATAGACCTGATGAGAAAGAAGGTAGAAGCCATCAGGACAGAATGCCAATTACCTCATTACTTGTCATAGCACATTGTAACTGGAAATTGCTTCTTTCAGGTTCTGTTTGCTCAGGCAATTACAATAAACTCTCTGCTTGACATGTTGTTTGCACAGATGTAGTGCATTAATAAACATGAGGGCTAATCTGAATTATTGAACCAGCCACAATAATTCCAACAAAGGATTTATAATAAGTCCAAGAAAGCTGAGGTATCACTGGAATTCCCTGTAAGCAACACTGACATACTTTATCACATGTAAAATCCTCAAATTTAATGTACAGTACTGGAATATGTCCCATAGGTGTTTTATATTTTCTGTGGCTCTAAGTCCTAAGCAACTGCCATCAGGAAGGGGAATCAAGACTGCTAAGGTAAGTGGCGATATCACGGACTTGGAGAAAATGACTTTATTTGCTGTGTAGTTTGCACACATGGAGCTCTTTTGACCCCGTTATTACAAATCTGATTTTATTTCAAAGGAAACCCTGCTGTGGGAGTAGTGAAAACTTACACGTGTCAAAGGTTCATGGAAAGGAATTATTGTCCAAGCCATGGAATGAAGAACGTGTGGAACGTCTTTTCTGCTCCTGTTTCTAGAAAGGGTATCATGCAAGCTTTAGAAAGCCTTGCTGAGGACAGTCACCATCACGGTCAAAGGCTGTGTAATCTTTCAGAGCAAAGCTCACAGGCAAAGTTTTCTTCACCTAAATTGAGTTTGCCTAACTGAATTCATTTTTTCTTTCTGTGAATGTTTCTTATTTAAAGAAATCATTTTAATGTCAAAAATATACCCACTTGGAAAAATTGTGTGCCTCATCAATTTCTACCATACAGAGGCTGGATTTTAAAATAACTTTGCTTTTTTTGCCATGTGAGTAATGAATAGAATTAGAAATAGACATGTCTTCAGAAGAGAATTGGGTGCATTTATTCATAATGCTTTCATGGGGGGCTATTAGTGCTACCGACTGTGATTGGGAGTAAGGTCCTAGCTTTTGAAGTTTTGGGCAGGACAGATTTGGCAGAGTCTCCCAAGGCAGACTCCTTGGTGGTGTAAAAGGGACAGATCCTGTCAGCAAATAACCATACCAATTTTTGCATTCTTAGGCAAAGCTTTACTCACAGAGTAGAATACCATCAGGTGTCCTCAATTTCTTTGTTTTTTTCTGCATTAAGCAAGACTTACAACTTACTTCTTTCTCCATTTCCTCTTAAGTATTATTTTCATAGCGTGTAGTTAATTGCACCCTAATATTGGTGCAGTGGTTTGATTGTAAGTTTCATGTACAGTAGCAGCAAGAAGTCACTCAGTTGTAAGATATCTCTATAAAAAAGGAGACAAGCGACCACAGTGCCCCTCCCCTTTAAATAAAAAACACATATTGCTACAACTCCACGCGTTGCTCCTATGTATGGTACACTAGCCAATACCGCTGGAATTGTCAATTAACCTCAGAACCTTATAGAGGAATAGTTTGTGTATCTTTGTCTTGAATTTCAAATGCTCAAGCATAGAAATTAAGAAGTAAAATAAGCTTTTTCTAAAAGTTAAAATTGGTGCTTTGATAAATAGTTAAATGTAAAATTCAAACTTTGCGTGAAAGATTCCTCCTCATCCAAACACATGAATTCATATAAAGATATAGACACTGTCCCTGTCTTTCTTTTCCCTCTATTCCACCCTAGCACCCTCTCGCTTAGCATCTGGAGTCAGTTCACCCCACCCCCAACTTCATGAAATGCCGCTTTGCTGGGACAGAAACTACTCTTTCCGTGGCTTGAAAAGGAAATGTGAATCAAGATATCTCCAACCCTAATAGGATATATTAAAGCAATTTAATTATTTTAATCTCTCTTCTATATCATGAAATTATGTAGAACAATTTCATTTAAGTGTTACTATCACTGTTGAGACTTTCAATTGTGAATTGTTACACCAGCAAATATTGAAGAACATGAGTGCCAGCAAAGTTCTATGCAGTGTATGCGAGTGAGGACCAGAACGACACCAGGAGGAAAATTTCCATCATAATCAGCTTATTCATTCTGTAATAACCTCCTTAGGAATCATGCTTCGAGATTATAATGTTCTATGATTAGTTTCAGTCCAAAGTTAATGTTGTTCTTTGAGTTAGTGTTTGCTTTACTCAAGTTATAACACTCTCACATACAGCGAGAATACTTTTAATTATAAAATAATTATAAAAATAAATTGAATAAAATAAATGAACAATAGGTTAAAGGAAGATGAATTAGGCCATTTAAATACTACATAGAGTAAGCCTTCTTTGAAAGACAAAATACATAGGAGAGTTAAAAGTAAGGAAAGTCAGTTTCCATGAAACAAAAATTACTTTTCAGTTAATTTTAACCACATAATTCCCTGCTTCACAATAAATTCACTCTGTATTACATATAAGTTATTAAAAGGCATGGGTACATAGTTATTTATACCTATGTATATGGTGGGGATTGATGGGTTCCCCTGATTACTTTTTAAATATTATGTTTTATACAAATGAATATTCAAAAGCAAAAATATAAACTGTGTGGTTTGATCATTGTCATCATATCAATAACACAGATTAAATCATAGACAAATCAAAACTTAGAAAAGTCTTAATCTCTGCATTGGTCCTAACTAGTGCAATTTAAGCATATGCACAAGTGGAGAGTGTCAGTAAAATTACAAATAACAAAATATTTAAACAAAATATAAGGTTTTGAAGATGAGAGTCTTTATCTTTACATTATATATACATTCAGATATTTAATCCATATGTGGGCTAAAATTTCATTAATGTCACTATTTTATATATTTTCTGATATATGAAATCAAATTGGCATAAGCTGGTAGTAATAAAGATATAACAATGTAATTTATAAAAGTATACTAGTAAATAAAATTCATGGGAAATTATATACAAGTTGCAAAATTTAAAAATGTACCTCTATTTATCCTATGAAAGTTCAATTAAACTTTTAATTTGATCCAATGATAATTATTGAATACAAATGAATTCATTTGTTTTCTGCCAAATAAATTGAATAGTGGCCTGGTCTGGATGGTTTACTTTGTGTTTAATCTTTCTTAAAATCTTAGGAAACTTGGTGGAAAACTTCAAGAGATACCAGTGTCAGCAAATTCATATAATCACACACATGTAGGCATATTATACAATAGTTTCATGTCAAGTTCCACACAAAACATTTTGCCTACCCACATACAAATATATATGCAGCTATAAAATGTCAATTAAATAAGTAATATCCATTTTTTTAAGTCTCAACATGATTTAGATGATTCAAAAAAGAAACAATTTGATTTTGTAGTAGGGATTATTTATAGCTAAGAGAAGACTTTGGATGTTAAACGTTATTATTTTAGGTCACTCATTAAACAGTCAAAATCTGAAAATTTAGTGATAAAAAGTAAAGTGGCCATTCTTAATTGATAAAATATTATATCCCCAGAGGGGGGGCAGGGAGCTGGACCTGGGAATGACTCGTAAGAGAGATTCAGGAGCAATAGAGGATGCTGGCTCAGGCCCAATTCACTTCCACATTCTTCACATTATTTTTATTTCCCCCAATTTTTAAATGCTTGTTCTCATTGGAAACAAATGCTGTATTTAATTGAAATGTAAAATTGACATTTTTGTTAGCCATGCCTTTTTTCCAATTCATTTTATTTCTGCATTCGATTAATCCTCACATATACATTTTAACAACACTTACAAAATTACAAGGACATATTTTGCATACTGATATGGAAAAGGAAATAGAAATTATATCCCTAAAATTTAAAGAATGGATTAAGTTTTGAAAACAATTGAAGCTTGTGGAAACTGCATGTTTTAGAGAGTTAAAAAAATCCTTCCTAACTTTTTGAATAGTATGTTTAGCAAGTTTCCTTTACATATATCAAATATCTTTGGGAAAAATAAAAATATAAAAGCTACAGATAGCAATTTATAAAATACTTTTAGCTAAGGTATATTTAACTGCATTTTCTTTTTTACTTATCAGCAAACAGAATTTCAGATTTCAAAGTAAATAAGCATCAGAAAATCTACTTTTACCAGAATAATCCTTGGATTTCTAATCCTAGAGAGAAAAATCGTGAATCATTTTTGTGAACTTTTCCTCATGACTGCGTATTTACATTCAAGGACAAGAGAACGCTCTAATAATTATAAAAATTATATATATATCCCCAGTAAGTTCATTAACCATATATATTTGTAACACTTTTGTGAATATCTGTAGCCCCATCAATTCTTTCCAATTATATTATGAGCATTATTTACTGTTATGGTGTGTATTTGAACAGGTTTTGAAGTACCATTCTGTGGCAAAACCCTAAGTTCAAACATAACATTAGCAAGTCATCAACTCTTTCATACTTCAACATAAATCTACTTGTTACCTAGGAGAGATTAGCAGGTGAAATTGGAAGACTTAATTTTAACCACACAATTTCCTTTTTCATAACAAGCTTTCTCTGTATTATATTTAGCTTATTGAAAGACCCTTTACTGAGCATATCAGCATGGTAACGCTGAATGTTATGTTTTGATTCTTCACCTTCAAAAATGGATGACGCTAGTCACATGGGTGCTATACTTTTTTGGGATGCTATGCTCATAACTCTTTCCCAGTTCTGTATCAATTTCCACAATGCATATACTCCCAGGAAAGCAAAGTAACTTGCTACAAAATCAGAATCTGGCAGCTTTTATGTGTTTTTAATTTTTTTCTTTAAATATGGCTCTCTTTTCCTATTACAGAAATACTCCAAACAGCCTTTGAAATACTTATCATAGACATTTCCTATTTTTGTTCATTGAAAGGGATGCATGGAACGCCTATAAAGGTGAAAGGTTTTGAACATGAGAGTTTCTTCATCTAAGAACTGCATTGACTCCTATGTAAGAAAGTAGGAAACACAAAAAGAGCAGGCAAAATCAATGAAGTTTTGCATTTCCTGGAGATGGTAAAAGACTACTAAATCAGGACGTGTGTTGATAGACCCCTGCTGAGAAAACCGAAGCTGAAAAACAGTAAGGAACAGTGTGAGGAGCTGTCAAGGCCATGTAGGGAGTACACTGAATTATTGACTGGGAGCTTTTAGAAAGTGTTTTAGAGAAAGTTGGTTGCCTTTACTCTAGCAAGAAAAACTCAATACTAGAGAACTTGGAACACTGAAACCAAAGAACTAAGTAAAAAGGTTCTTAACTCCATTAGAATCTCTCTCAAAGACACAATTCTGGGAAAGGCAATTACCAGATGCCTTAAATGTCAACCACCCACCTGAGTTGACTTAGCAACTTTCATCAATAGAAAATTCAGGATCTCTGAAGTCTGACTGGTTTGGAGGCCATTCTAAAGTACAGCTCTTTAAAACACCCATTTACAAGGATTATTTTAATCTCATCAAGAAAGTATAGCAGAGAAGAATGGGAAAACACTCTCATAGTTGGCAGCTTTTGTTATCTGAGAGACCATGCTTATATTTTTCCATTATCAAATTACATAAGTTCCCTCTTTAAAAACAAGCTCACTAAAAAAAAAAAAAATTAAATTAAAATTAACTTCTGAAGGTAGGAAAAGTATGAATATTTTTCTCGGTCAGTTTTCCTTATCGAGAATACAACTCACTTCTGACAATTTGTGTCAGTGTGTCTATATTTGAGAGCAAAACCCATGAATCTTTACTTTGTCTTAGAAGTAGATTGGCATTAAATTTTCTTTATCTTTCTTTCCTCTTATACTTCAGCCATTCATAACAGTAACAAGAGTAGTTTATTTGACACAGGATGGGTATCAAACAAAACCTCAACCAAGAAAACGTAAACTCTTGCAAGCAAAGAAACAGACGCTGAAAATACTGCAAGGAAGCCAGCTTACCTTTTGCTTGTTCTGTTCATCTTAATATTTCAAGTGCTACAGTGGCAGTGTCCTGCAAAGCCTCCCCACTTTGCAAAACTGCATGAACTGATACAGATTCAGAGAAAGCAAATAGGAGCCTTACCAACGAAAATGTGGAAAATCCAAGAATTAAAGTGCCGTTATTTCAATTTGAGGAGAGTACAGTCTATTTCTTAGAATATGTGACTCAGTGCATATTTCTTTGTCATTGTTTTGAGGTGCACTTAACCATAAAGAGGCAAGAGAGCTCAGTGAAGCATGGCTGGCTTGACAATAGGCTTTCTGCAGGTTAGCCAAATTTAACTGGCAAAAGCTCGCCCAAACTCCTTTGTCTGCTACATTTGCACCATAATGTCGGTCTTTCTTCGCATATTTCACAGATCAACTCTGACCATTTATCCCCAAAGATGGAAAAAGTCATTTTTGGTTCTGTCCATACAAGTTACTTTATAAAGTATTGTGCAATTCTACCACAAAAGCTACAAAAGGGGAAAGTGCACTTCACATGGCCACAATTAGGGCTTCTGTTTCCGCTCTCCTGCCCTTGTCAAAGCTTTGATTTAGTTTTCCTCGGTTTTGTCCAAGGGTCATTACAGATGTCTGCAGACGATTAGCATCTCCCTGCACAGCCCCTCTCCAACCGGGCGATTAACAAATTAAAACTTTGCCTTCTTTTCTGTCTACTGAGACATATTGGGAAAGATTAGCAAAGAGAGCTAATTGTGGAAACCTGAGGGGGCATCAAGGTGTCTGTCTCAGAATTTTGGAAGTTAAATATGAAGTTAGCAATCGAGAACCCCATTATGTCACATGCTACAGCATTTAATGAAGCATTCAACTCTGAAACTTAGAAACAATTGTATCCTTGATGAGGGGCTTCAGGGACATTTTGCATCCATGCCATACCTAAATGGTGCCAACCTGATCCATTGTAAACTGGATTTGGTGTATACCATGAACTGTGTCGGCCACATTTGCAGCCTCCAGTGCAGAAACTGAAAGCCCTTGCTCTCCATAAGGACACTGTAGAATTTTTAAAGCATTCACAACCTATGAATTCGGGTTTGTGCCAACCATAAACGAGGTACTGCAATGATCCAGGATAGAGTCTTCAGTTTCAAGTGGCAGTTGAAATATAAGAAAAACATTTCTGGCTCCATCTTTGTTTTAGGAGAGCAAATGTTTGATTAGGTTAGCAGATGAAGGAAGGAAAAGCTTTGGCAGAATTACCTCAGTCATATATAAGACAGAGAATCTTTGGAGGGATTCGACAAACAAATCCCAAATTTCAGCCTTCCATTGGAAATATATATTCTGTGAAAATATATTTCTAAGCAATATCCTACAAGAGAACATAATTAAATTTTTTAATGTGTTCCAACTCTTCATTTTTCTCACAATCTATGTAAGTGAATCAAACAAGTGAGCATAAATATCTAAACAAGTGTAGAAATCAGTGGAAATGAAAAAAAGATGGGTCACATTAAGTCTCACATTGAATTCACTGTGAAATTAAAACTCAGAAGCAGGTTTTCCTAATTTCAACCTTCCCTCTCAATACAGCTACTGAGACTCAAAACATTGGCAGCCACAAACCTTAACCCCGCTTCATTACATGACCACCTGGAGTAGCCAGGTATCTTTACCATGTTGTAAGAAAATGGGTTATACTACCATATGACTCCATCTTTTTAACCAGGAAGGCGTTCTCCCACTTCTAAACAAAGAAAGCTATTGACAAATTCTTTAAAGGCAAGTTTGATTTCTGAAACCATCTGTGGTTTTTAGTTTTTGAGAGAAAAAAAATGTTTAATGGCACGTCCCAGGCCCATTGTGATTGGCCAGGATAGAAGATACAAAAATACAAACATGAATCAGTAATCTCTGGACAACTCCCTTACATCTTATAAACAAGCAATTCCCAAATCAATACATTGACTTAAAAGATAACTAATGCAGCCTGCCAAGGTGATCTAAGCAAATCCTTCTTTTCTAACACAAAATACTGTGCTAAATCAAATTTGTTCAATCATCCAGCAAGATATGAGTTGCTGGCCAGGGTAGTATTCTGACAAATAGAATTTTATTTTTATTCTGTGATACCTTTACATTTTACAGCATTTCACAGAGCAACTTCCCTTTAGTAATAAGGACACATCATTAGTGGTATGATGTGCAAATGTAAACAATAATTGCTAATTGAATGAAGGTAAACATCACCACACTTTGCCAAGGCTGACATTTGAAATAAATGCAATTTCCACAGTCTAACCACCCTCCTTGGGCAAAAGCAAAAGAGTTTTAAAAGCATAAGAGCTTTACAAAGGATTCTTCTATTATTTGACTCAATATTATTAGCATGTGTTTCTGCTTTTCCTTTTATGTTCCTTGTTTCTTATCAGAAAAGTGAGTGTTCTCACTTAATGAGAAGAAGGGGATGCTCATCTCTTTTGGAAAGTAAATCATTTGATCAGTTCATGGGTATTTTCAAAATTCTCCCTGAAGGGGAGTGGGTGGGGTCATTGCTGTCATTTCCCCTAAATTTTCCCTCTACATCTTGCTAGCTCTAACTATGAAAAAGCATTTCCTTTCTTCACCAGCCTGCAAAGTTCTCTTTCTTTCCAGAATCCTCAGCTCTCGCTGCCTGAATCTCATTTGTTCTTCTCTCTATCCTATGTTGCTTTATTTCATAATGCATCATATGCTCTTGCTAGAATTTCATGCCTCATTTAAACATTTCCCTGTGTTTTCTAGCCCAATACTCGACACATTGGGCAATTCAGAAAGTACTTGCTCACTTGGCTTTGTTTAGACTTTTTTTTTTTTTTTGGAGATCTGATCCTGAGCTTTCTAGAGAAGTTGAGGGAGAAAAAGGAGCTAGGATGCCAAACAACTGACAAATATTATTTATCTTCCAAACATTTCATTTTGGGAAATAAAAAGGTGCTTTAAAATAAACTGGAGAATGTATAAACCAGGGCTGTCTTTTAAACTGAACATATAGTCACTCGAGATTAATTGAGCTCTTACTATATGCTGTTTTGCCTCTGTTATCATAGTTATCCTTCATTTTAGTCCCATGAGGAAAACTCTCTTATTATCCCACTTTGCAGATGAGTTAACTGAGGTACGAAGAGATTAAATAACTAGATTATAGTCACATAGCTAGTAACTGGAGGAGATGACATTCAAATGCTGATCTAATTGACTCTAGGGTCTGCATTTAAGGTTGTTACAGAAACTTTTTATGCTTCTCTATAGTATTTCTCCAATAATGCATATAATTTTTCTAAAGAAAAAAACTGAAGAAGTTTCCAAACAAAGACAAGTTTTCCAGAAATCATTGAAGAAAGTATTATATACCATGGTTGCCTTGGAGTACAAAATAAGACTTCTATATTTTTTTAATATAATAACGAAAGTCGATTGGCATTAACAAATTTTTATTGTATCTGCTTCAGCAAAATTAAGTGTATGATCCTTACACTTAATTTCATTAGAAAATATACATGTTGTACAGACATGATAGTGAGGTGGTTTTAAAAATACATTTATTCATAGTTTCCGTAGTTTACCTCATAATAACCCCATAATTACCCCGTGATATATGCACCCTTTCTATACACACATACACGCACGTACACGCGCGCGCGCGCACACACACACACACACACACACACACACACACAAATCATGAAGCATTAGTAAACCTATGCAATATCCTAAAGATAAACCTAAAAGATCTTGTTATGAATTGAATGATTGCATCCTCGGAAATTCCTATATTGAAGTCATGATCCCCCGTGTGAGGGTATTTGGAGAAGGAGTCATTGGGAAGTAATTAGGTTTAGATGAGTTTGTGAGGATGGGGCCCCCATGATACGATTAATGTCCTTACAAGAAGAGGGAGAAATATCAGAGTTCACTTTTCTCTCTGCCTTGTGAAGAAGACACGGTGAGAGTGTAGCTGCCTGCAAGCCATAATGAGGGCCCTTACCAGTAACTGAATCTGCCAGCACCTTGGTCTTGAAATTCTCCAGAATAGTGAGAGATACATGTCTGCTGTTTAAGCCCCTCAGACTATGGTATTTTGTTGTGGTAATCCAAGCAGACTAGTACGAACTCCTGCTACCCCCAGAATAAATCTAATTTCCTTAAGGCCTTTGGCGAGCAGGCCATGCTTTCTGGTCTAGATCTCTCTATCTCGATGGTGAGCTTACTCTCAAATCCCCAACTTCCTGCTCTAAATAGATTTCTGTAGATGGCTCTGTGTTCCCAGTTCTTTTCGTTCAGATCAGGAATGGCCTTTCAGAGGAGGTGACATTTGAGCAGCCTAGACAAAATTAAATGTGCGTATGTTGTTGAGAGCATTCTAAGCAAAGAAAAACAATAAAGGCAACATCCCTTTGGTGGAAAAGTGGTTGATATACTGGAGGAATAGGAAAATCAGTCCTGCAGAAGGGCATGAGGAGTGGAAGGTCAGGTAAGAGTTTAGAGGACACCCGGAACATGTTGGCTTGTGTTACCCAGGGTTTCTCAACCTCAGCGCTGTTGATATTTGGGCTGGATAATTCTTTGATGTGGGAGGTTGTTCTGTGCATTGTAGGGTGCTGAGCAGCATTCCTGGCCTCTGCCCTATAGATGACAGTAGCAATCACTCCTTACTGTGACAGCCAAAGGTGTCTCCAGACTTTGGCCAGTATCCCCTTGGAGGCAAAATTGCCCCTGGTTGAGAATCATTGTTGTAGACCACGGAAAAGGCTTTAAGTCTATTCTATGAGTTGTCCCAAATCATTATCCTTTAAGCAGGAGATTTGCAGGACCTGATGGATGTGAGGAGCACTCTGGACTTGAGGGTAAGAAAAACGTCAGTAGGCCAGTAAGGTGGCAAAGGTAGAGGCCAAGGTAAAGAACAACTGGGTTTGGGCCTCTCTGGCTGTCACTGGCAGGATTTACCGACAGGTGGTATGAAGGCTGTGAGAGAAAGAGAGAAAGTAAAGAAGACTCCAATTTTTGGCCAGAGTTAACTAAAGAATGATAACACCATTGATTGGGATGAGAATCCCTCTGTTCCTCAGTGGAAGAGGGGGAGAAGGGTGGAAAGAGTTGTGGGATATGGAGATCAGTGCAGGGAGAAGAACAGTTTGAAACTAATAGTGGTTCTGTCATGGCTGTGTTTAACTTGAGATGCCTTTTTGATATCCAAGTACAGATGAGAGAGGCACTCAAGTTGGAAGTTTAAGGGAATGATTACTGGTAGAAATCAAAATATTAAGAGTCACTATAGACAACGTATTTAGAAGCATGAGACCAGATTGAATCACCTAGGATCCTGGTATCAAAAAGTATGCCGGGAGCAATGCAGATTATGTTACCTTTCTGAGAGTAAAACTCCAAATTTGATATCTGTGAGATAACACCTGAACTACTAGGACTAGGTGGCTTATGGTTTCAGGTTAGATGGAGCTGCATTCCTTTTAATGACGTCATATTTTTTGAACTGTGGTAAGAAAGCGAGTACTGCATGAAAATCAATGTGAAACCAGAAGCGAGAGTGGCCATGTCCAACTGGATTTTGGCTTTTGAGAAACCGTGCACTACCCAATGAGTGTAAGTATTGCATTAGTGAGAAAATAGGCATAGTATTTTTATTTCAGTTTTTTCTCTTTACTTAAAAAATATGATTCTGAAGCTATATGGACATATCGTCTTTTTTTTTAGAAAGAGGAATTTATTGAGATGAGAGAAATCTCCCAGAGTAGGACGGGACCCAAGGGGGTTGCCCTGGACATATCTTAAGTCTTCTATGGCTACAGTAGCAAATGGTTACTACGTTAGTGACTTAAAGCAACAAAAAATTGTCCTCTTGCAGTTCTAGAGGTCAGAAATCTGAAATGGCTTCACTGGGCTTTAGGCAAGATGTTGGCAGGGCCACACTCTATCTGGAGGTTCTGGGGAAAAATTCATTTCCTTGCCTTTTTCATTTCCAGAGCTGCATTCCTTGCATCTTTTGACTTGTGACCACTTCCTCCATCCATCGTTCAAACCAGCAGCACGGCATCTTCACACGGTCTTTCAGTTTCTACCATTACATCGCCTTCTGTTTCCTTTGACTCTCTTTCCACTATACTCTAAGGACCCTGTGATTTCAGTGATTTATCCAGGTAATCTGGGATAATCTTTCCATGTAAAATCCCTAAATTAATCCTATGTGTGAAATTCTTTTGGCATATAAGGTAGCCTATAGGTTACAGATTATAGGGCTTCAGATCTGGATATGTTTAGGGGCCATTATCTGGCTTACCACAGGACATCATAAATAGGAAGTCATTTGGACCTAACTGTTTAATAAATGGAAGTGTTAGGTATATATTTTGACCTAGGAGTGATCTGGAAAACCACTACTGAAAAATTAAAGATACCGAGAACTGTGAAAATTTGGTAACCTCTGACCTAGAAAGCAATGTAGTTTGGTGACCCAAAGATTTCCAAATATTGAGTCTCAGAGAATTTCAATATTTAGACTTTTGGAAGGGAGGAAGTATTCAGCAGAAAAGACCAGCTAGCCTTCGGGAAAACAGTTATGACCCCATATAGTATATACACAGCATAAGTTTTTATCTATCTATCTATCATCTGTCATCTATCTATCTATCTATATATAATCTATCTATCTAATCTATCTATTTTGTGCTAGTGCACCAATAACATGGAATCAGAGGTATATAACTAAAGAAAATCATTACTAACAAATTATTCTGGAAATACTTGTAGTTTATGTTTACACACTACGAAATGATATTTCATCAACCACCTGAATTCCTTGTGCTGGAGCACATGTCCTGTGTCTAGTCACTTTTTAACTCATCCCAATTTAGTCTGAAAACCACTGTCAGTATTGGCAAAGGAGCACAGTCAGCAAATAATTGATTTAATTAATAATTCATGTATTCGTTCGTCCAACAAACACAGAGCTCCCACCATCTTGTTCCGCACAATGGAACCCAAGACTGGCCCCACTCTGCTGTTGGGCGTGTCAAGAGCAGGGCACCAAACAGGAGTGGGCCACAGGGCAAAACATGCGTGATGTAGCAAAATTAGGTAGTCTCAGTTTCCATTTTTTTTACATAGGTTTTTTTTTCGCCCACTGTATTGCATTTATTTATAAAAATATATATCCACATCATGCTATCAGGGGTTTCATCAAAAAAAAAAAAAAGAAAGAAAGAAAGTGAAGTGCCTTTCCCCTTAATTACCTCTGCTGGTTTCCAGCAGAATATCAAATGAGCAGAGTGAAATATCCATTGCATACCACCCACTTCACTGACCTCAATAAGACTTTTGTTTCACCCTACAGATGGAACAATTCAAATGTCTGCATTATTGAACAGTGGCCAGGTAAAATTCAAATGATGTTCATCTTTTTCAAATTGGTATTTGTTACTTTTGCTGCCGTTTTAATTCCCTTATATTTTGGGGAGCATATATTCAGTTATGGTTATAAATACTTTTTCCTTCCAAACTCAGCCCTTTTGAAGTATTGCTAAAGATATATGCTAAAGTTAGACTGCTTTTTTATAAAGACAGAAGCAATATTTAATATTCTCTGTCCTGATGTAATTCTTTAGATTTAGATTGTATTTACACTGTGCACTTTGGACTAAGGGTATCAAAAGGAAAGCGATCTGTTTTGAGCCGAGGTGAATGCACTCACTATAATGCAAACTACCCAAGGCTAAGTTATTATCATGGGCTAATTCAGTTTTCTTTTCTGCAGTTAATATTGTCAGCTTACTGAAAAATTCTACACTTACTTTTAAAGTATTCATTTAAAAGGTCCCCAGCAACCATGTAACTGTAGGAAACTGTTGGGTCTCCAAACAGAAGAATGTTAACCAAGGTAGCTCTTCCTGAAAACAGTAAGAGTGTATTGTAGAAAACTCCAGTGACAAGAGGCTTAAAGAAAAGATGTTTCAGTTTCATGTTGCATGGTTTCTTCACGGATCAGAAGAACAACTTGCCAATTGCTTTCCCCTGACCCCTGCTCCATTTAGATTCATTAAGTTTCCATTTGGCCTCCTCCCAACCTCTCTTGTACTGTCATTGGCCAATAACCATTCATCAAGAATTTGTTTGCTTCGAGCCTATGAAACAGAATCTTCCCCTTGCTTCTGCCCTGGTGGAATCAGAATTATTTCACCTAAGAATTTGGAAGAATTTCATGTCTGTTTAAAAATTTGCTTTCCCAAGGTAGTTTTCAGCAGAAGTCTGGTAATCTACAATGATGTTTTCCTGCTATCTCTGATCCTGACAGTGTCCCCAGAGTCAGTTTGTCAGATAAAATACAGAGCACTCAGTTGAGAATTGAATTTCAGATTAGCAATAAATATTTCTTTTTAGTATAGGTATTTCCCACACATTAAGTTAAATATACCTGTGCTGAAAAATAATCTGTTCTTCACTGAAATTCACATGTGAGTGAGCATCTTGTATATATCTGCTAAATCTGGCAATCCTATTTTGGGGCCATTAGAATAGTGACCTTCTAGATTGATTGGTTTTAGTGCATTGCCAAAATGGTCAAGAGGCTAGCATTTACTTCTCCTCTTTTCAGAAAGTCAGGAAGGAGGCCAAATGTAATGACAGTTGTTTGACAAGAAATTGCCCTGAGAGCCCAGTCTTTTAGAAGAGGGGCCATCAGCTTTTTCTCACGTTAAAACAGAAAAGACTCCAGAGTCTCGTATCTCAGTATGCAACAAGGCCTTGTAAAATACTTACCTTCAATCAACAATAAATTTTGAACTCAAACAATGTGCTTTTCAATATATAGGTTCAAAGCTAGTGTTAACACACCTAATAGCAAAAATAGCAATGAATCTTTTTAAACAATTGCACATTACCTACAATTATTTTAGAATTAAAAAAGAGTCAAAGCGTTAAAGGGAATTTTATATATTTTATTCATTATTTGCTGTGGGACAAGAGGGGAGTTTTTTATACTGCCTGAGGGAGCCTCAGTTTCCACATACATGAACTGAAGACAATATCCTCTATGGTAGAATTGTTGGGAGAATTAGGCATTGGTTAAGTAAAGGACTTAGCAGTACCAGGGATTTAACAGGAAATCATTCAATGATAAACTTCATTACTCGTAGAGGTATAGACAAGGTATATCACCTAGTGAAATTACTAACCATCTTAACATTGCTAAAGAATAGACCAAGATCAAACTCCAAATAAAACAATGAAGTATTATAAACATAGCATCACAAATATATATATATATATATATATATATGCCATTTATATTAATACTGCATGAAGATAATAAGTGTATCTATTTTCTCGGTTGTGTGTGGTGCCATTCTTTATGTATTTGAATTTCTTTCCTTCTCTCTTTAACTCTTTTCCTTTTCTTGATTGTGAGAAAAACAGATAGTAAAAGGATTTACGTGAATGTTTCTTCGACTAGAAAGGTTGTTAAGGTATCGGTTTCCTTCAGAACTTACTTTACAGAATTCAAGCATTTGTTACAAAGCAGAGTCATGGTTTGCACCAGAAGGAGAGTATTTGAATATATATATATTATAAAGATGTGGGGTACAATTCAGGGTTAGGTATACAAATGTTGATTATGTAGGTACCGTTGTTGATGAGGTGTGTCCCTCCCTCCCCTAGCAGTTTCCCTCAACTGCCAATCCCACCTTCCCTCCCCTGACAGTTTCCCACTACTGCCAATCCCTTTCTTATAGTATTATAATTGTTCAAGGTCTGCTTATGAGTAAGAACAGATGGTACTCCGTTCTTTGTTTCTGTGATAGATCACTGAGTACGATCGACTCTAAATCCATCCAAGTTGCTGCAAAGTCCATGTTTGTCCTTCTTTATGGCTGTGTAATATTCCATTGAGAATCACAAATATTTAACATTCAACAACCTAATATTTTGGCAAGAGAATCAATGGAATAAAGAGCAAAAAGCCAGAAAAATTGCTATCATTGTATAAAATATGCAATAAAATTTCATAATTCAAAATGGTAATCAAATATGTTTTATAACTATAACTATAACTACTGCAGTCCCTGTACTAATGAATATTTTTGTGCAGTTACACAGAACACCACAAGGTGCAAATGTAAAAATTAGGAGCAGAATTGAGCCTAGCTATCATCTTGTTCGTGATGATAATTTTATCATAAAATACTTGTGTAGTTTAAGATCTTACTACGAATCATATATAGTAGTGACAAGCTATTATCAATAACCTTAGGCAGTCTTGTGGTCCCTCCATTTTATGATTTATCTGTTTTTATTTTTGTATGATTTGCATTTACTGAGAGCAAAGCATGCTGGGTATGGTATGAAGTTCACATCTAGACTGGAATGCGAAATTAGCAAGGCCACTGACCACATCCAATGGTTGGTTCTTTCAGCCTCTTCTATAATGCATGATTTGCTGGTTTACTCACTCTTGCCAGAACTCTCTTTTTTCTTGTCTTCCAAATGCCCAATCCTGGATCAACACACACACACACTATTCTACTTCTTAAATCAAGACACGAGGGCCGTTGGAATCAATTACATAACCCTGAAGTTTAATGTTACCATATTTTGAGGATATTTAGCCAGGTACATACTCCGGTGGTCCTTTTCTTGGCTGTAGGGAACTCTTTCCTCATGAAGGCTAAGCCTGGCTGGTCTAAGGTTTTTCACTCTATTCTAGCTTCCTGGTCCACCTCTAACCTCTGCCTCAATTTTCCAGGCAAACTGGAGCAAACACTGGTCTTGATACACAAGCATCATTCTCCACCTTTATAACCTTGTTCATTGCATTTTCCCAGACAACTTTTTGATTTGATATAGATGAGGTTGTTTGTTGTGCTACATTTATGACCTTTATTTTGTTTATTAGTATTATTTCTACATGATCTCTCTTCAAGATCATGTCTTGGGTTTCTAACTATCTTGTATGGAAATAAAATACTCAACAAGGTGTCAGAATCATAATTTGAAAGTATTTACATGCTTGTTTTGCATTTAACCATAAGCTATCTTAATTGATTATGCCATTTATATTAATACTGCATGAAGATAAGTGTATCTATTTTCTCAGTTGTGTGTGGTGCCATTATTTAAGTATTTAAATTTCTTTCCTTCTCTCTTTAACTCTCTCCCTTTTCTTGATTGTGAGAAAAACAGGTAGTAAAAGAATTTACGTGAATGTTTCTTTGGCTAGAAAGTTTGTTAAGATATTGGTTTCCTTCAGAACTTACTTTACAGAATTCAAGCATTTGTTACAAAGCAGAGTCACTGTTTGCACCAGAAGGAGAGCATTTGAATCTTGGTTCTATCAGTGTCTGACTGTAACTGAGGGAAAGTTATTTAGCTTTTCTGAATCTAAGGTTGCTGATCTGAGATAAGGATAATATATCCTTTAGCGACCTATTGGAGAAATTCACAGAATAGTTCATTTGAGAATCACTGGCAGAATTTTGTGCTCAGTAAATGCAAGTTTCCTTTCCTCTTTGCTCATTCTTAATAGAATCTTGTGCTGTGACATAAAATCTTTCCTTGAATTAATAATCATGATTTCAAAAGCATTTATTAAAATAATTTTAAAGTAACGAGCTATATATTAAATGGCAAATTTTAAAGTTATTTTTTACTTTAAATTTTGTTTTACTTCAAATACATATATATTAAATGAATAACATTTTAATAATTGAAAAGGTTGCTTCTTTTTAAACGTGAACACAAAGTTGGATACGGTACCACTGTCTTGACAAGTTACACAGACACTTTATTCCTTATTTGTACCTGATGAGTGAGTACTAATCTCGTCTACCTTTAAAATAAATGAGAAAAATATTACACTTGACATTAACTCAAAGGATGACATTGATCTTCCAGAAAAAGTTTCTCTGTTCACATTTCTTTCCTCCTTTGTCCTTGTCAGCATTTCACAGTTAACCTGAGACCCATCAGCAGATCTATGCCCTTGAACGTTAAGTAGAGACAGGTGTACAGGAGAGACTACTGTATTTAGAAGATTTGGGGATGTAAGTTTGTCAATTTTAGACCCTAAATAGAATGCATATCTTCTAAGAATAAACAAAAGTGCATAAATACACAGGCACATGATTCCCAGAATACAATAGAGCTATCCATACTGATAGATCCTTTATTTGTTTGATACATTTATTCAATGCATATTTATTGAACTACTTTTGTGTCTCACGAGTTGTAATGACTATGACATAGACACGTTAGAGTGTGGTTATTGAAAATTAGGTTAAAATGTAGATGTAGGAAGTTTGGGGGATTATCTCAGCATCATCAGTTACTAAAATTAAAACGCAAATTAATATTTATGAAATTTGTTTCCTTTAAAACAGCTAGAAAACATGTTGAAATTGATTCTCAAAGCACATCTGGAATATTTGGCCCATTATTTGTTTCGTGCAGTAGCTAATAAAGGTCACAAGAAGGATAAACTCCCTGAATGATATTTTTATGTATGCTCTACAAAGATCTTCAACTTTAAAAGTTGTAGTTGCTGTTGAGAATACCAGCGTTTCTCAACTTTATAGCCAAACTTGTAGCCAAAATTAATTTCTGACAGATATATTCACATTCTTATCCATGGATAATTTAAATTTTGATTTTTTTCTAGTTCATTCCATTAGCATTTATTGTTCCTTTCTCCCTTTGTGGATCAGAATATCTCATTCTTACCAGATACTGAAATCAAAACAGAATATTTAGGCCTTCTTCTAAATAGAATATGCAATTTGAAAGTGGAAAAGCCAAAAAAAGAAAGAAAGAAAGCATAGTATGCACCACTCTATAAACATTCCTGAAATATTTATTCACCAGCTTCTATCTTAGCTACATTCCCAGCATGAATA
>CAUYQG010052136.1:0-36763 GCA_963574415.1 Tarsius wallacei
GGGATTAATGGTGATAAATATCTGTCTGGGGATGGGGAGACACCTCTTATCATCAAGGGTGCCTGAACGAAGCATTTTTGTATGCCTAACCCCTAACTGTACCCCATAATACCATAATTTAAAAAAATTAAAAAAAAAAAATTAGCCGAGTGTGGTAGCGCGTGCCTGTAGTTCCAGCTACTTGGAAGGCTGGGGCAGAAGGATCGCTGGAGCCCAGCAGGTTGAGGCTGCGGTGGCCGGGAGTGGCCACTGCACTCCAGTCTGGGCGACAGTGAGACTCCAACTAAAAAAAAAAAAAAAATTTTCCCTTATAGCAATAGTCTGGTTAATAAAGAAAAAGTAATGCCAGCATGCCATTATTAATAAATACATAAGTAATTATATAATACCCTATTTTGCAACCCCCAGGGAAATGCTGGATGTAGGTAATGCTCATCAATGTCTCTCAGAGAGACAGACATAACATACATATGTGCCTGCCCCTCTCATGAAATATTCTTACCAAAAAAAATTGAACCTGAATCTTATCAAGCTCCTGCAACTCATTACTAGTTTGTAGGAAAGACAGGGCAAGAAATTGCTAAACCACCCCATGATTAGGAGATCAGAGAAATCCAAGATTTGGCAACTCCATGGGATAAACAACCTCATTTACGCATTACATAAATTGAACATGAAAAGAAATCAGGGAGGAGAACCTACAGAATAAGACAAATTTCAGCTGGGTATGTTGGTTCACGTCTGGAATCCCAGCACTTTGGGAGGCCGAGGTGGGAAGATTGCTTAAAACCAGGAACTTGAGACCAACCTGGGCAACATAGCAAGACCCCATCGCTACAAAAAATAAAAACTGCTTTGAAAAAAATCTAGAGGATTGCTCAGCCAGTTGTAATCTTTTGGATTCGTATCTAAACTATATTTTAAAATGAGACAATTAGAAAGAATTATGTGGTTGAGGAATTTTTATTATTAAATTTTAGGTTTGATCATGAATTATAGACATATTTTAAAAAGCCCTTATCTTTTATAAATACATACTGAAATATTTTGAATGAAATGATGCATGTGGGATTTATATCAAAATCGTCCAGGAGCGTGGTGGAAGACAGAGCCAGCCTAGTCATAAGTTAATCAACAGCTGAGGAGAAGTGGCAGGTACATGGGGTTCATCATGCTGTTTTCTCTGTCGTTGTAAGTGTTGGGAACCTTTCCTAATAAAGTTGTTTTCAGATACCCTTTTGTTATCCACCCCCTACCCTATGTCTCTGCTCCGTTTAGTACAGGTTATATTTTCGCCTTCCTTGCCGTGCAACTCACATTTTTTTGTTCTTTTGAGATGGAGTCTCACTCTGTCATCCAGACTGGAAGGCAGTGGCCGCTCCTGGTCACCGCAGCCTCGACCTGCTGGGCTCCGGTGATCCTTCCACCTCAGCCTCCCAAGTAGCCGGAACTCGGCACGCGCTACCACGCCCGGCTAGTTTTTGGTTTATTGTAGAGATGAGGTCTCGCCAAGTTGCCCGGGCGGGTCTCGAACCCGCGGGCTCAAGCAATCCACTCACCTCGGCCTCCCAAAGCGCGGGATTACAGGTTGAGCCCGAGCCCGGCAACTCACATTTTTCTGTGACTTTGGGTGGCTCTTTCCTTCCTTTCCAGAATCACATAGTTTCCTTTGTTAGAAACTTTCACTTTCTTATTGGAATCCATTTGGTGCTTAGCCAAACTTATGCTAGAGAACGTATCCTCACTCAGATGTTTTCTGCAGACATTTATTAATGTGTCTTTCCTCTTGCTGTCTAAAGACAACTGTCTGTGGGACACGGGAGTCTTTTCAGCCTCATCCTGATGATCTGTTCTTGTGGGAAACACCACCCTTGGAAGAGTTGTGTTGATCTGTGCTCCTCAAGACTCACGAGGACACCTGCCCCCGTCCACTCTCACTTTTCTTCCTCGGAAAGTAAGTGGTGTGAGATTCCAGGGGTCCTTTTGCCCGGCTTTCTTGACTCCCACTTTCAACCATTTTTTTCTGAATTTACCAGCGTTAACCCCAGAGCAGCAGTTGTTTCTTTACTTCCTTAAGAAGTCGTCACTTGTCCCCATCTTAATCCATCAGTCTCCATTTGGACACTGATGTCACCTAAAAGTCATGCTAGTCTTGTTTCTCAGCCTCACCACGTTAATTTCCTCTTGGCACATTTATTTTTGCTTTTCTTCAACTCTGCTTGTGTGTGTGTGCCTCCCTGTCTTTCGAGAGAGGGCATGAAAGTAATTAAAGATGAATGAACCTCAAAAGAGTCAAGCTTGCGTGCAGTCTGAAGACTTTAATCACAGTGCATTTTTCCCACCTAGAGCACAGCACGGAGCAAAGCAGCTTGTTAACACGATAGGGCACGGTTTCACCAAATAACTCAGGAAGAAGTGTTCCTTTTTAATAGATCACCTCAGTTCCTCAAGACGGTGACTGTTATAACTGTCCAGGATTTACCCAGTGTCCCCAATATACTAAAAGCACCTGAGGCCAGCTGTGCAGCTCTGGAGTCAGAGCCTGTCTTTATCCGAAATTTTGATGGTTTCTTTAGCACGAATATTTTGCATCAATTTTGATACTTTAAAGTAGTGCACTGGAGCATGGCATATCTTGATGACTGTGTTTTTGACACACCCTTATGTTTTGCACCAAGCCATCCTTGCCACATCCCAGTACCGGCTCTGGTCACTGAGCGTCAGAGAATCATTTTTCATAGTGAGCGGAATAGCCAATCCTTCCTCATAGGACACAAACGTGGCAGCTCTGTTTCTTTGTATTTCTTAGTAGTAGGGATGCATGTACAGAAGCCCTCATCCACTTATTTCTCTTACCCTCTTGTAAAGACCAGCAGGATTTCAGAGTACCTGACCTCAAACCTTTTGACCCTCAGTCACTGTAAAGGGACAGAGGCCTATCTCACCCATTGCCGCTCTGAGAAAGAACTCGGTGGAAAAAAAACAAAAATTGAAAGAGAAGAAAATACAGCAGTCAACTTGTTGCTAGCAGCTTTTGTGAACTGATTTTATTCCCAAAGAGAAGACCTTGTGTTATACTTATGATTTGATATTATAAATGACATCCTATGAATTTAAAAATCTAGTCATTTAATTACATTTGCCTTGCGAGTATAATGCAAGTCATTCAAGCCGCACACACATGCAAGGCAAGCTCAGGCAAATGACCTCAACTGAAGTTTTGCTCTTCCTCAGACTGTGAGGGGCTTATGTCTAGTTCTGCTCTGGAATAGGCATCCTGGGGACGTGCCTTGAAGATATCCAAGGACATACATTTTGGACTATGCGTGGGTTAGCCCAGTAACTCGCAGCAAACTAAACTGGTTGCGACATGTAACCCGTAGCCATGTACCTTCAAGACGCACAGATGGCAATAACTGAAAGCATGAAAGATTTACGACCAACGGGAAGTTGGTCTTCCTGAAGATGCTGGAATAGGGTACCACCGGGTGAGTGCTTACTCAACAAGCATCTGCAACAGTGGGCGGCAGACAGACTCCCTGGCAAACATGAATTTAGTCTTCAAGAAAAGCTAGCAACGTGCTAATTTGAATTTACAAACACTTTACACATTTTTAAAAACTACTTTGTACACTGCTAGTAAATAGCTTCTAGTTATGACACAAATTTGAGTCTAGAGAACTGTTAGCGGCTGGCTCATGTGAACCACGGAAATGGAGGCTGTTTTCTGACCATTCGCTGCCCATCAGGAGATCGTATTTGAGAGTCACTGAGATGAAGGTCTTTGGTTGCACATTCTAGTATGAAGCTCCCCTGACTCATACAGAAATATAAGTATGATTCGTTAACTCACTCACTAATTCAACAAAGATGGACTGAACGCCTCCTCCTCGTTGCCAGTGTATTAGGTGCCAACAGTAAAAATATATACAGCACAAGGACACGTAAAAAGTGCCACTCATGTTTTAAACATACACTAGCGAGGGACACCCAAGACTGAGGGTGCAGATGGAGGGTGCATAGCTCAGAGTTCTGGCAGCTGTTGTTGCCAGTATCTTCCCCTGTTCTGTTTCAGCCCTCACAGAACATGTGTGAGGACTAGATAGGGGTCCTCTTCCTCTCTGTGGGACCAGTCCCTCCCCTGCTGGATATACTGGGTTTCAGCCCCAATTCTTCAACTGGTCCGGCATCCCTGCAAGCTACAACCTGCACAACTGCGATGGATTGAGGTATATCCTCTCCAGGCTCTAAAACTTAAATATTAAAATCTTAGCCCTCGAGGTGATAGTGTTAGGAGGTGGGGCCTTTGGGAGGTGATTATGTCATGAGGGTGGAGCCCTCAGGAGAGGGATTAGAGCCCTTAGAAAAGGGACCCAGAGGGCTCTTTCTCATTCCCACCTGTGGAGACACTAGGCTAAGACAGCAGTCGGCAGTTGGGAAGAGACCCCCCACCAGAATCCAACCACACTGGTGCCCAACCTCGCACTTCCAGCCTCCAGAACCGGGAGAAACAGTTCCTGTGGTCTATCAACCACAGTCCGTGGTACTAGGTGACAGCAGCCTGAGCTTAGACACGAGAACACACCAGTCTTCTAGGCGCTTCTTCCTCAGCTTCAGGTTTTAGCGCCGTGTCCTCTCCCCAGAGAGGATGACAATATACCTTTTATTGTGTCTTCCTATTTCCTCCATTGTTCAAAGTACTTTTCAAACACTGTCTCAGACTGTTCATGTCTCAGATGACATATTTTTAAAACAAGAGAAAGCAGATATTATCCTTTCTTTTTGATGATATTTATAAAGAGTCAGCCAAGCCGGGCTCGGTGGCTCAGCCTGTAATCCCGCGCCTTTGGGAGGCTGAGGTGAGTGGACTGCCTGAGCCCGCGGGTTCGAGACCCGCCTGGGCAAGCAAGACCTCATCTCTACAATAAATCAAAAAATTAGCCGGGCATGGTAGTGCGCGCCTGTAGTTCCAGCTATTTGGAAGGCTGAGGCGGAAGGATCGCCGGCCCCAGCAGGTCGAGGCTGCGGTGGCCGGGAGCGGCCACTGCACTCCAGTCTGGGCGACGGAGTGGGACTCCAACTCAAAAAAAAATAAAAATAAAAAAAAGTCAGCCAGGTGAGTAAATTTACCTAGAATTTTCACTAGGAACAGAAAAAGCCACGAACCACAGAAGACTGCCACCTCTATCGTGTGGCCTTTGGCTCTCCCTTCCAGGTGGCCCCTTCATCTTCCCTCCCTAACGCCAAGAGGACTTCCACGTCCCATCCCTAAAGAACACGTCGCCCAAGTTCTTCACTCCTGACGATCAGATGCTCTGTCTAGAAAATGCTGTCACACTGCCACAGAAAGTAAGTGGAGGGATTTCCTAGGGGGTGGAGGGGCGGATTGGAGGCATGTCCCTGTAACCACAGCACACGTGTAAGTAGAGGGGCTGCCCAAAGGAGGCACTTTCTGTTGAGAAGAAGGCGGGGGGAGTTGGTCGCATGATGGAGATTTTCTGAGATGACTCAGGTTGGAGAATTGGAGACAATCCACACAGGTTCCAGACACCTCACTTCATTCCGTATGTGCATTTATAAAACACCAGGCAAAAGCCACAGCTGCAAGCTTCTACGGTGTGGGAGCTTACAATATAAAAACATCAAACGTCTTTTATTGTAAAGCTTTTCATGAAGATACTATTGAACCTAACTTGTCTCTCCGGTAAATCTATATTCAATAATAAAATTTGTTTAAAATAACATAGACATGAATTAAGCAGCAAATTATTTTAAGTCTATACATCATTTATCATAGTATTTCCGTGCATTTATTTACTCAGAAAAGTAAACCTCGCTCTTTAAAACTGTGGCTGGGTTTATTGCTATTTTATTTAAAGGTCTTTAAAAAAAGCTTTTAAGTATAAGTGTACGTGAACTCTCACTAAATCTCTTTTTAATTATTATGTTGACATTCATTTAATAATTATTTTGCTCAGTTTTGGAGCAACCTTAAAGCTAACTCAAAAAATAAAAAGTCAAAGCAATAAACAAAACTCCAAAACCCTAGACATAATTTTGTATCAACTGTTATTAATCTTAAAAAAAAGAAATGTGAGCCCCCTTCTGTTGTGGAAAGGATACTTGGTTTTACAAGTAAACAGAAGTTCATCCAGTCACATGGAATTAAGACTTCAGGAAGATCAATGTAGTGACCCCAGATTTTCATCACTTCAAACAGAGAGACAAAACATCAACACTCAACGTTCCAGTGATTAAATCTACACAAATGAAAACCATACCACCTGCCCTGATTTCAGATTTCTACAAAAACGAGTCTTGTGAATCTGAATCACGCTATACAAATCTGGTTTCGGCCAAATGGAGTTCTTTTGTGACAGACTCACAGCACCCCCCAGCCCTCCTGAGCTCCAGCTACAACCTGTTTATGTTGGTACACTCAGTTGAACACAGACAGTGCTTTTTCTGGCATTCTGAAAAATTACTAAAGTTGAACTTAGTACACAACTGTTTAACATAGTGCAAACTTCAGTCTTGTTCCCATTTTGAAATCACCCCCCACCCCTTTGCGTTCTTGTTCCCACACTGAGTGTCACAGAACACAGCTTTCTCTGGATAGCTATGCCCTGGATTTCCCCGCCAACTTTTACAAACGCCTTCCACACATGCAGAGAGATCTGCAGAAAATCCACTCGACAATGACAAAAACAACAAGAGCAGCAAACCTCTGAAAATAATATTTACCTCAGATTTGTTTTTTGCTCATCAAGAAGGCATCGATTGGAAGACACATTGACAGGCTGTAGAAAAGCTGCCTGTTAAAAGCCTTCAGGGCACGTTAGGACCGGTGGCAGGGAGATCAGAGAGCTTTCAGTCCTGACACAAACTCCCCAAGGTTTCTGTAGGATGAGATTACTCTTCCCCTCCACAGAAAAACGGGAGCACGTCTCATCCCACAAGGTGTATCTTGGCCAGTTCCAATCATGGACTCTGAGGCATTAGGGAAAGTCACAGGAAGCTGGTGATTTTCAAGGGTTGTCACCGTCCACCCTCAGTAAAATTGCAAACCGAAAGGTTGCTCTTATAGAGCCCTTGTCATCTTAGTTAGGGCTCTACCAATGTCCAAGCCCAGCTTCCTGCATGCTCTTTGCAGTAACACTTAGAAACGCTCTTGCTGTCAAGGAAGCCCATTCATCGATGAGATGTGCGTGGTGGAAAGTAACTGACATTGCTTAAATCCAAACAGAGCTTGACTCCCTTACCTTAACTAGAAAGCAGAGTGGCTTTGTTTTTGTTTTTGATAAGGGGGTACTGAAGTTTGCTCAACAGCGGTGGGCCCTTGCTCAGCCCCCTACTCCCCGGGGAATTAACCGTCACATTCCAGGCCTGTCATCAGAACAATAAAAGGTGAATGTTGTGCAAAACAGCCTGGGCCCATTGACTGATGATGTCATGCCTGCCTTACAGAGCTCATTATTGTGCAGATCTACTTTGCTCTGTTAAGAAGGGGTGGAGTTGCCCAAGCCGGGAAGGAAGGCAGCTTTTTAAGAAGCAAAGCCCCTGAACGGGAATTAGACTGCACGCTCAGGGAAAGCTGAGGGGGTGGGGTGAGGTGGGGGGGACGCTGGGAAGGGGAGAATGAGATAAAGGAAAGATATGCATAAAATGTCAAATGGGCCTCATTGCCGATTTTTCAAACTAGCCAAACTTTGCAGAGTTCTATTCAGCACATGCCAGAACTGAAGTTGGGGATCCCAGTAGAGCCTCATCTGAGATGCAGCCAAAGGGAAAAAAAATTCGTGTTTCAGCTGAAGTGCCCGGTAACGTACGTGTATCTAAATGAAAACACTCCAGTGTGGGCCACCAAGCGCCAAGGGCCTTTTAGTTGGAAGATCATTCTGTCTTTACAGAATATTTTCACCTGCATTTTTTTCCCTAGAAGTATTTTTAAATGGCAAAAACAAAAAACAAAACAACAACTAGCTGGGTATATCTGGAACTGAACCTTAACAGTGAATGTTGCTTTACAATTTGATTAAATCTCTGTAATCAAAACATTTATTCAGTGTTGCGTCCTTGAAACATGCAGTAATTATTACACTCAGTTCAAGCTATTAAAAAATTCGACATATTGAACATTAAGGATGCGGGAAAGCAATGATTTCAAAATTATGTTTCCTTCGTATTTTCCTCCATGCCATAACATAATGGCTCATATTTATGTAATAGAAAGGATATCGGGGGATTTTAAAATGCCCTGCAAACATTTAATTCTATTAATTGTACTAACCTTAAAGTTAATTTGGCTAATTTACCTGGTATGATGCTTTTTATCCTTTAATTGAAGTGAAATTTCATAACATAAATAACGTACATATGCTATGCACGTGGGTTAGAAAAAAAATTGTACTGGAACTTTTAATTTACCTAGAGGCTTTTTGACTGGATTTATCACTCACTTGCTTAGTCACTCACTTGGAAGGAGGGAAGGAAAGAAGGAAGGAAAGAAAGGAAGGAAATAAGGGAGGGAGGAAGAAAAAAGAGAGAAGAAAGAAAACTAATTTGAAGGTGATAGAGATTTTGAAAACATTTTGTATAAATGATGATGACACTTGAATTTAGGCTGAAGATATTCACCCACTTTTGTTTGTGTGGACGGCAGGTTTTTGTTTTTTGTTTCTTAGCTATTTTGACATTGGTGGGGAAATTGATACTGAAGAAGAAATGAGAAATGCCACCGCCTGGTCCATTAGTGCCATGAGGCTGCACCAGTGTTGGGAGCAGGGCACACTGGTGATGAATGGACTGGAGCTGGATTTGGCAGTGACTTGGAAGGTCACAAGGGCGTGTTTTATCACTCTTCTGGCTTCAGTTTACTCAGAGGTATAATAGGGATATGGGTTTTAACTTGCAGGGTTGTTACGAGAATTAAAAATAATAATACGCAAGTCTGACACTTGCGTATTATTATTTTATTTTATTATTTAGTGGGTTCCCAGTAAAGAATAAGATTTTATGCACAGCTGATTCATTTTCATGATGGTAGACACTTTGCAAAAATACGCATCTGTGGTCTCATTTTAACACAGACAGTATAAACCCATGTGAGTAAAAGGAAATCAAGGAGCCAGGATTGATTACATAGTCAAGTGGTGTCTTGCGCTCCGTTGGCTTTTGGTGATTCAAACTTGAGTTATAGTCCCAGGGAGGCACTGATTACCACTCAACCCATATTAAATCAATACTTAGAAAGGAATAATAATAATAAAGGAAATGTTTTATTGCCTTAAAAAAATCTTTTAAAAAAATGCCACGAATGTCAATCACAGACATTTTTTTTAGCCTCCCTGTTTAAACCACTTAACAGCTACATTCTAAATTAATTTAAAACAAAGAACAAAGTTCCATATGTTCTCACTCACAAACGGACCTTGAACAATGATAATGCTAGAAGAAAACGATTGGCAGTTGAGGGAAACTGCTAGGGGAGGGAGGGGCACACCTCATCCACAAGGGTGCCTGCATGATCAATATCTATATACCTAACCCTGAAATGTACCCCACACCTTTATAATAAAAATTTTAAAAAAAACTTTTAAAAAATGCCATGAATGTCAATCACAGACATTTTTTTAACGTCCCTGTTTAAACACTTATCAGCTACATTCTAAATTAATTTAAAGTCCTACTAGGAAGACTCATTCAAAATGGCTGTATTTATCATAATTAACTAGCATCCCCCTGGCTAAATGATATTTTATTAGAAGCCTCTTGGAACCCAGAAGAGATGTTTAAATGGTGATATACTTCGAGCCACAGTAATGAGAAATGTCCCACTGTTCGATCCTGAAGGACAGGGCAGGGGCCACATCTTTTTGTCTTTCTGTCTTCAGAAAGTATCTTGACCTCATTCATCCAACAAATACTTAACTGGTTGCCCATGAGGGACCTGGCATTTTCTTAGACATTGGAGTATAATTTTTTTTTCTGTGAATCACATACAACCCAATGGGGATCTCCCTCTCCTAAACTCTCCTTAGCACGCATTCAGTGAAATATCCAACGTAATATCACGCATGTGCAAAGTATCCTGTGATCATGGGTTCCTAGGTCCACTACAGGTGTGAATCTGCTAAACACAGTCAACTTTTTCAAGTAATTTCGTCCTAGAGACAGACCATCCAGGCTCCTACCGTCCTGTAAGCATCTAGTTGCCATGAAGCATCATGAACCCACCGAATGACTCAATACCATGTCTTCTTACAATTGCCCTTATTCAAATGGATCGGGGAAGAAGAGATAAAGAAGACATGGTTCTTGAACACTGATGACAAAGGTCTAGTTTTTCGACATATGGCAAGTTGGACGTTTCTCAATGTGTGGGTGACCCCTGAGTTCGCTTTCTTCTCAGGAGACATTTTTTTGCAGAAGGTGTGCTCCAGAACTTTGAAAAGTGGGTGCACTGGGGGACTGGAATGAGTAGGCAGAAAGAACGGCATTATGGGATAAGCTAGAAGCCCTGCATTTGTGCTCAGTAGTTGGGGTGAGATCTTGCGGGATCCTGTCCTCGAGGCTTGGGAAGAGTGTCTGAAGTCTGGGCAGCAGTTCCACCCACAACTGTGTCTCCCTCCTTGGGACTAATATGATCTAAAACTTCTAGAGTGTTACAGAGTTCGGAAGACGTCAGAGAGCATTGGAAAGCTAAGCAGATCAGAAAATATTGGAGGGAGGAATGGTATTAGAGCGTAAATAAGTGGATGAGGCGAGTACCCTTCCTTGATTAGAATATAGGATTTGGTGACATTGTACAGAGTGACAAAGACTGGTTGGACCAGAGCACTCCTCCCTCCTAATAGCACACTTGATGTGGCATAAAGTCCACCATTTCCTGTTTCCTTTGCACTTCATATCAGGTGAATGTGTTTCCTTAAGCATTTAAGGATAAAATAAATAAAAGTAGCTCTTAGTGAGCTCGTAAAGGATATTAGGAGCTATGCAGAAAATATAAAGAAAACCCTTAAGTCGTGGCATTTCTGAACTTACGAGGAATCAGTTAAGACTAAGTAAAGTTGACCTCTAGTTTGTTTGCAGTTGGAGCTCACACTCAGTCCCTGCATATTGTTTGACCAGCTTCTCGGCTGTAAGTTCACATCCAAGAGCTGAATATGTTACGCACTGAGCACGGAAGCCTCGACTTCTGATTTATCTTTTCTGTTCAAACTTCTCACCACCACGAAGTACTTTCCAAACACAAGCATTCTTGGAAAAAGAGCACACACACAGTCAAAAAGCCAGAAAGGAGCAACCTCCAGACACTGAAAATACCACCTTCCCAAGTTCCAAAACCCTTTGCTGAAGGCCAGCATTTGTAATGCTACTCTGAGTACTTTCTTCCACTCTGGAAACAAAGGGAAAATATAAAAGCAATGTAGTTTATTCACTATGATGCTAAGAGACAACCCATTTTTCCGGCACCTTCCCTTTTTAGCCTTCTCTTGGTGTGTGAATCTGTGCAAAAATATTTACCTGGTATTGATTGTGGTGACAAATGGCTGCCACTTTAAAGCAGCATTCCCGGAGTTTTTTATTTCAGATAATCTCACTGACCACCTTTCAATACCTGATTTTGTCCACAATGCCAAAATAAGTCATCATCTCAGTTAAAATCTCAATCCAGCTAGTCTGGAATTTGGGGAACAAAAACTTCCAGTCAGTTATTGAAAACGTTTACTTTTAATCCAGTTGCTTTTACAACCTGGATTCGTTTATTTCCCTCTGGAATTTATCCATCTCACTAATGCTTCAATTCATTAAAAAGATAATCTGTAAGAGGTTTTGGTTTTGCATTTTCTGATATGAAGAATGTCTGTCAGAATTGATCAATTGCCTGGCGTAAGCAATATTGTCGATGATTTGATCAAAAACAATTTTAAAAGTCTGTCACTGCAAAGCACTAGTTATTCACTGTCTGAATGATTTGACCAAAAATAATTTTAAAAATCTGTCACTGCAAAGCACTAGTTATTCACTGTCTGAATGTTTGTCCCTTGAGTAGACTCTGACTGAAGCTGTGATTATTGACTAAACACTTGTCTGTTCAATCCATTCTAACTGGACTGGCCATTACTTCCTGGTAATTTTCCTTGTGTTTTTTAAATCGTCTCATCTGCCTTGGTTCTTAAAGACCCTTTGATTAATAGTGAAATATAAGCATGAATTTTCATTTGCACATAAATACTGTATTTCTCAAAATCAACTGTTTTATCCAAAAACAGTAAAACAAATCTGTACTAGACTTTTTTAATAACTGAGTTTGCATCTAAACTCCACTAAATAACTTCTGTGAAAAATACATGAATTTAATTCCTTCAATTTGGTAGACCGTTAGGTACAGCTCTTCAGATTAGCTATTTTTTCTCACTTAAAGTAGTTTGTTTTTGCTGTTGGGAAAAGAAAGGTAATGTTCTACAGGTCACTCTAATATGTCAGTTTAAATTGTGTTATATATTTCATTATTTTGAAGACATAGCTAGTCATGGTGGCTCACACCTGCAATCCCAGCACCTTGGGAGGCTGAGGCGGGAGGATGGCTTGAGCCCAGAAGTTCAGGACCAGCCTGGGAAACATAGCAAGACTTTGTCTCTACAAAAAATCAAAAGATTAGCTGGGCATGGTGACGAGCACCTGTGGTCCAAGCTATTTGGGAGGCTGAGGTGGAAGGATCACCCGAGCCCAGGAGGTGGAGGCCACAGTGAGCTGTGATCATGCCACCGCACTCCAACCTAAGTGACAGAATGAGACCCTGAACTTAAAATATATATACGCTAGCTATATATCCCTTAGTTATATCTTATTTCTCAAAATAGAATTTTTTGGTTACATAGCATTTACTTTGGAAACTTAAAAAGTAAATGCGAAATTTTCCCCTGGAAACAAACCAAGCTTGTCGTGTGGATGGTGCTCCCAAAATGGCAGAAGCCAGATCGGGCCAGAAGGAAATGACCCTGACTAAAATGTGGTCGGCTGTTCCCCGTGTTTACAAATGAATGCTCTAGGCTATACATAAAAATGACTAAATAACAACCCTTACCAAGAGACCCAATTTTTTCCAACTGCTTTGGAAGGCCATCTCTAAAGTATATGAAATTCCATATTTGCCATAATCTATCTCCAGAAATTCCATTAGCTTGGTTGCTGTTTATACATGTACCATTACCACACTATTTTTTAAGTTGTAACTTTAAAGTGAGTTTTAGTTTCTAGTAGAAAACTTTTTGTTTCTACTTTTTTCCCCCAAAATTTGACTATTCTCGCTTGCGTATTTTTTATATAAACTTCCGAATCCCTTCATTTAATTCCTACACCCCCCAAAAAGAAGATATTTTTAGGATCACATTAAATTTGTGGATTAATACTGGGAGACAACATCTCTGTGAGTTGAGTTCCCCTAGGACGTGGTCATCTTTTCCATCGACCTGTCTTTTTCACGTCTCTGTGCAGCATTTAAAATCTTTCTTTACGTCATCTTTCTCAGTCTTAAGTTTATTCCTAGGGGGTTTATGTTTCATGCAGTGGATATAATTTTGTCATCTGGAAATATGAAGTTAATTTTTGCATATTGATACTATGTTGGTTTGTATCTGCCACTTCATTTTACTGAATTCTCTCATTGTTTGTAGCCGTTTCCTGAATCTACCCACAGTTACATACAAAAGCAACTCCGCTCAAACATTAGAAGATTTTCCCTTTCTGATACTTTGCATTGCTCTCAAAATGTTTTAACTTGATTAACTATAAATTGCGACTTAGTGAAACTTATATAGTTTTCCTCCAAGTATTTACTTACTACGCAGGCGCGTAAAATGATCCCTTTTGGGTGTGATAGGCTTTGCTTTATGAATGGGGCTTGAGACTCACTCTCTCATGAACACAGAACTCGATGGGTTAGGTACTCAGCCATCCCATTCTGTTTCAGAAGAAACAACAGTCAGAAGGGAGAGATCCAAGGCCACAGACCAATGTGCCAATAAGGGACAGAATCAGGATCTGAATTCAGAGTTATCTGGCTCTGAATGAGATGCAGGAGACTAAGGAAACAACTGTCTCTGGGTTACAGATGCTGAGGGGCCCTGCACCACATAGCTAGAGAAACCCAGGGAAGAAAGTGACTGCAGCTGAAGAGGTTGCACTTAGTTCAGATGATGCTCTGAAGGCCGCCAGGTATTTCTGAGCACACGTCAGTCCTCTGGAACCCGCCTCAGGTCCACATCATTTTTCCTTAGCCCACGTACAGATTATTTGACTAATAAAGAGGGGACTGGTTGCAGGCCTCAAACTCATCTGCAACAAAGTCAATTCTCTTCATCTTTCCGTATCTCTTACCATTTCTTTTTTTTTTTTTTTTAAGTTGGAGTCTCGCTCTGTCGCCCAGACTGGAGTGCAGTGGCCGCTTCCGGCCACCGCAGCCTCGACCCGCTGGGCTCTGGCGATCCTTCCGCCTCAGCCTCTCGAGTAGCCGGAATTACAGGTGTGCACTACCACGCCCGGCCGATTTTTTGATTTATTGTAGAGATGAGGTCTCGCCAAGTTGCCCAGGTGGGTCTCGAACCCGCGGGCTCAGGCAATCCACTCACCTCAGCCTCCCAAAGGCACGGGATTACAGGCTGAGCCACCGAGCCCGGCTTCTCTTATCATTTCTATTATGGGATCCCATTCCACAGGGGACAGAAACTCTGCCTTAGTTAATTCCAGGTAAGCTCACACAACCAAGTTTCTCTTAGTAAATTCAAAGACGTTGCAGTCAAGTCAGGATCTGCTGAGTTGATTCTAGGGCCTCAGGACCTGTTTCTGAAATTGGGACTAAGTTCTGGGACCATCAGGAAGAAAAATGAGAGGCCATCTGGTCACCATACTCCCACACCGGCACCCTCTGAGATGCACACAGTGGTCTCTGATCTCAGGTGCTGATCTGCTCAGCTTGCTCGTCTGAGCCAGTCACAATTCCATGCTCTTGTCCAGCCCGTGGCTTTCAGGGGCATGGGGAAAATCTAGATGTACTTTTTGGAGTTTTAGGACACTGAGGCTGTATTGAGCTCTTTCCAGCTGAACGTATCAGACACTATTTTTCCTCCTTATCTCCTCAATTTTTGAAGGGAGAACCACAAGTTTTGCCACTCCTTTTGCTGTGGTCTGATTTGTGTCCCCCCCAAAGTTCATATGCTGAAGCTCTAACCCTCACTGTGACTGAATTTAGAGACAGGGCTTTAAAGAAGCAATGAAAGTGAAATAAGATCTTAACGGTGGGACCCTAATCTGACAGGATCACTGGCCTTATAAGAAGAGAAAAAGAGAGATATCTCCCAATGCTCGGGCACCAAAGAGAGGCCACGTGAGCACTCAGAGAGAAAGTGTCCTTCTGCAAGCCAGCAGGAGAGGCTCTGCCAGAACCCAACTGTTCTGACTTCTGATCTGCATTTCCAGCCTCTGGAACTGTGAGAAAATAAATCTTTGTTGTTTAAGCCATACAGTATTTGGCATGTTGCTATGGCAGAATGAGCAAGCTAAGATTCCCTCAGACTCAACTTGGCCATCCCTTTGGTCTCAACTTCACACAAAATCTATCTGGGGTTTCTCTGACTCTCCATCTCTGCTCCCACTCCCCAAAAAAACTTGGAGCAGCTCTTCTTTTCTTCGGCTGTCTCTAGCAACACAGACTCTGCCTGCTGTCTGCTTCTCCCCTCTGCTTTCTCTCTCCCTTGCCTCAGGAATGACCCAGTGGGTTGATTAATCACCATCAGAGCACATCACTTGGCAGGGTTCTTGGGCCAGGCCACCTCGTGGCCTCAGTCTTTCTAATGTCTAGGCTATCCAAGGCTGCAAACCAGCCACGTTAGAGACAAAATGGCCAAGAGACATGTTTGTTCACCACACATTGAGTCACGCTGAAAAACTGGAATGTCTTACTAAGATCGGAGTTCTATCTTTTCCTGAAAAACGAGAATTGGCAACACTGGGCCCACAATCCAAAGTGGGCTAAACTTTGGATTTGAATCAGCCTTAGCTCAATTTCAACTTCCCCTGTGTTACAGCTGGAGTATGAGAAAGGAGTGTCCACACACTGAGAGTCGATTTCTGAGTCCTTTATTAGCCGGCGGTCGAGAGTGGCTCGTGTCAGAAAGATCTCTCGACCCCAAGTAGAGCAAGCAAGGAGTTTATAAAGGCAAAAACCACAAGTGGGCTGTATGGGGGGGGGGGGGGCGTGTAGGGGAACAAGGAACAAAAAATAAAAGGGAACAAAATATAGGAATAAAATATGAGGATGTGGCAGTGGGGGATTTTGTAAGGAACAATTTTGGGGCATAACATCTGATTTTAGGTAAGCAAGGGTATAACTAGAAAAGGAACTTGTGGCTGGGGAGTTTTTAAACACCGAGGGGAACAAGGGAGTGGAACAGGAATGTGGGCTTGTGATTACAGGAAGGCTGCAATGGTCATATATGAGGGGGTTATTTTTGGGTAGGCAAGCAGTTAAGATGGAAGATTTTTCATGAAATGAAGCTATTTGTGTCAAGCAAGTTTTTATAGGTTATTATAGGTTTTATAGACATTTTACCTGGCAGTCAGATCATGGCGTCTCCCATCTGGATTCCCCACCCCTCTCACCATGTGTGCTGAAGAGCTGGTCTGCTTCATTCCCATGCTGCCTGGCTCTGCAGGCACTTGGGTTTGAGATCTCTGTGACATTTGTCAACTTTCCTGTCTAACTGGTTGGGACCAGCATTTACAGGGGCCCATGATGAAAAAAATGATAGCCACATGAAAGGAGTTACCTCTATTTCTCTCAGAAGAGGCCTCTTCTGCGAATCAGGAGCTTTGTGCTTCAGGGACTATCTGTGATTTCTCTTTCTGTTTTGAATGAGGTAAACTCTCTCAATGACTGGTTCAGATTTAGAGACTCTGCCAACCTGACCAATTCCCCTTATTGAGTTCTCACTATTTCTCATTTTAAAATTCCAAATGCTGTTCTCTCTTCTTGCTTTTCCTAGGGCTTTTCTAAAATAAGGGGCATCAAACCCCAAGACTGAGGCATCCTTACGTGGCTTGCTAAAGTCGTATACAGTAAAGTGTGTTTCCTGCCCATTTTTTCTCAGGCCCTCCCTTTCAACATATTTCCTCTCGTGGCCAGGCCTCTTTTATTACTATCTTACCACTTTGTGGAATATCATTAGGATTCTTCCTGGTCCAAGTTCTGTTGTGGTGATGATGGTGGTGGCA
Source organism: Tarsius wallacei (assembly GCA_963574415.1). NCBI lineage: Eukaryota > Metazoa > Chordata > Mammalia > Primates > Tarsiidae > Tarsius > Tarsius wallacei. Next base: position 17,275 of record CAUYQG010052136.1, read on the forward strand.
GTCCTAAAACCCCAAATACATTGAATCTAATTAACTAATACTCTCAGTTAGCCAAGTTAAGTCCTAAGATCCAGAAGTCACCTTTGCCACTTTTAAGTTTAGGAAAATGCAATCACAGCTGACATTATTTATTTATTTATTTATTTATTTTTTTGAGTTGGTGTCTCACTTCGTCGCCCAGACTGGATTGCAGTGGCATGCTCCCAGCCACCGCAGCCTCAACCTTCTGGGCTCCGGCAATCCTTCCGCCTCAGCCTTCCAAGGAGCTGGAACTACAGGCATGTGCTACCATGCACGGCTAATTTTTTTTTATTTATTGTAGAGACAAGGCCTCGCCAAGTTGCCCAGGTGGGTCTCGAACCCGCAGGCTCAGGCAATCCATTTGCCTCGGCCTCCCAAAGCACTGGGATTACAGGCTGAGCCACCGAGCCCGGCCACAGCTGAAATTAGATTTAAATACAAACTAATAGACTGAGGTTGTCTGCAAATCCTACTTCCTACCGGTACAGACTTAGTCAGGTAACAGGACTACAAGATCCTGAATCATCAGCTATGACTCAACTGGATTTCATGATATATTTTTTTTAAATGTAAAGGAAAGAAAATGCATGTCAGAAATATTTTCTATGGCAGTAAAAGTAAATTCACAGCATAACCCTTGATTAATTAGAAATTTTTGCTAATCAGATAATCCAATTTCCTGGGCCTCCCTGTTAAAGTTATATTATAAAGAGTCAAGAGAGTTTAATTAGAGGCTGTTGGTTTATTGACCTTGAGAATGAGAATGAAGCTTGGGAAAAGATCGCATCCACCCAAGACCCAGCACCCAGGTGGGATCCGGTGAAATGAACCCCAAGGGCATTTTTAAGGAACTTTTTCATCTTTAATCCAAGGATGCCTGGATGGATGAGCAGCATGCTCCCAGTTCTGCAGTGCTGGGAGTAGACATGTTAATTTCCTAGGCCTTTTAAGAGGAATAATGCTTCTAACCCCCACCTTTCTGACCCTGGAGGTTACCCTTGAGTTGCTCTGATCGCCTGGTCCCTTCAGGTAACATCACTTTCTTTACACCACTTTCCACACACCCCCACCCCAAAACAGACACCTGAGTTGTGCCCTCAGGGAAGCACCTCTTCACCTCAGCCTTCTTTATTTTAATTACATTTTCCAGTAGGAAGTGGGATTTGCAGACATTAAGGGTAAGAAAAATTGGAAAGTGGAGTTGGACCCTTATTTCTGAAACCAAAACATATTCCAGCTGGGTCACTGGGCCTCAGAATTCTGATTCCTCTGCTTTCCTAAAAACTGTCTATTCTTGATCGGTAGAACACTGATGGTAGGTACATACCTCATTACCAAGTTAAGGTCAATGAATTCGAATCCTAAACTGACAACAGAATGGGTATGCAGTTCAAGTCACTGGCCAACTTTCCAAGTTACCTTTCTTCCTCCATGCATTGAAGAAATAAGGCATCTATTTTCACCAAAAGGTACGAAGTTGGACGTAGAAAAAGTTATCTTTTTAACTGAAAGAAACCCCAGTTCAAACCCTGATTCTGCCAGTTAATTATTGGCACGTGACCCTGGAGAAGAGACTTAAACACTTTGTTTCCCCACCTGGTGAATGGGGATAACGCTTATACATCCCACATTGTTTTAAGATGGGTGGCTTATCAGAGCGATAAGGGTGAAGTGCTGATGAACAGCTACCAGCAGAGCACCAAGCCCGCAGAAGGTCACTGTCTTCTGCTGACATGGGCCCCCGCTGATTACTTTCTGCCTGGTGGGACATTGGCAACCTTTTACTACAGAGTGCTTTTTTTTTTCAGATTCTCTAAGCGACCAGTGAGAAAAGTCACTTTTGTCAACATTTTATAGAGCTAAGGCAAACAAACCTAAGAAATCTGAGGATAGGATGCTAGGGATCCAGATTGGAACCTTTTTCTATTAAGTAAATCAAGAATATTCCAAGGATTCCAGTCCACTAGAGACAGTATCAAAAGCAGTAGGTTCTGATTGGTTATCTCCCGCATGGGAAAGTATAATGGTGCAGACTGTCCCACGGGCCACCAGGTGAATACCCAGCCCTGCTCACAGTGACCTAATGGAGCAACACCAAAATGAGGCTTGAAATTTTCCCCTCATCCAAGCCCCTGTTTCTCCTGTCTCTGCCTCACAGGTTAAGGAATTTCTCATGAGATGCTGATTTGTCCTTGAAAAAAATGAACTTATACTTGGAAGGCTTGCTGCAATATTAAATGATAATGTAACTAGTTATGTAGTCCCAGTTGAGCCTATAAAATCCAAAAGCTTTAAAAGCTATATCTTTAGTGATAAATGTAGACAGCACACCCCACATCATTTATACACACACATATGCATATATAGCCCCCAAATATTTCTTTAAGTTCCAGACCATGTTTGATGCAACTGTGTTCTCTCTATTTTGACATTATTGGAGCAGCTCGAGTGAAGCTTAAGATCAAAATTACAAGTCCGGCGGTTCAGACAAGAAATAAAGTACAAACTCTGAAGTTGAGCTCATGTCCTCAGAATCATGCCTTAAACGTCAAGTTGACTTGACACATGTCGCAAACTGAATATGGCATTGAGACAAGGGAGATTTCTTTACCCACTCTTTATCAGTGCAGTGGAAAATATTTTTGTCTTTATTATTAACGATGCTAATTAAGTCAACACTTTTTTCATTTTTATTTTCTCTTTTTAATTTTGGACTATGACTATTTGTAAAAATAAATATGCAGTAAATGATGGTAGTGAATTATGATCACAGTCTGTTGACTTAGAATAAAGAAAGCCCAGAACAATAATCCTGTCCATTTTAGGTACTTGATTTGTGGAATTTTTATACAAGATGAATTTAGAAATTATTGAAAAGTGGTTTCTATCGTTTTTACACTTGTAGAGTCTAGGTCAGGGGCAATCACAAGGAAATAATTTAAAGGAGGGCTTCACGGCCTCCCAGAATGACTATTCTAAGCAGAATGAAATCTGACTGAAACACTGTGTGTGCTATTTAAACTCAACTACAAACAAGTCCCCAGGCTGCTCCTTCCTAAGAGACCACGGTCCCAAAGACCTTGACAGACTAGAGTAGCGATCCCCAACCGTTTTGGCATCAGGGACACATTTAATGGAAGACAATTTTTCCACGGATTATGGGAGGTGGTTTCAGGATGGTTCAAGAGCATAACATTTATTGTGCACTTTATTTCTATTATTATTACATTTGGAAGTGGTAAATAAAATCAAGGGTGGGCCACACAGACTAAAATAAGTGTTGGATTCTGACATAAAGCCTGCCACCAGATGCAGCTATACAACTGAAGTATATCAACTCGTTTGCTACTCACTGAAAGGGTTTTGATATGAGTTTGCAGGCAATCGATTATGATGGTCTCTGTGCAGTCAAACTCCACTGCTAATGTTAATGTGTACTTGCAGCCACTCTCCGGCACTAGCGTCACCTCAGATCATCAGGCATTAGAATCTCATAAGGAGGGTTGAGTGCGGTGGCTCATGCCTATAATCCCAGCACTTTGGGAGGCCGAGGCTAGAGGATTGCCTGAACCTGTGGGTTAGAGACCAGCCAGCAACATAAATAAATCAAATTAGCTGGGCATGGTAGTGTGCATCTATAGTTCCAGCTACTTGGAAGGCTGAGGCAGAAGGATCGCCGGAGCCCAGCAGATCGAGACTGCGGTGGCCGGGAGTGTGCCACTGCCCTCCAGCCTGGGCGACGGAGACTCCAATTCAAAAAAAAAAAAAAAAGAATCTCATAAGGAGTTTGCAACCTAGATCTCTCACATGTGCAGTTCACAATAGGGTTCATGCCCCTATGAAAATCTAATGCTGCTGCTGATCTGACAGGAGGTAGAGCTCAGGTGGTAATGCGAGCAAAGGGTTCACCGCCGCTCACTTCCTGCTACCAACTGAGAGTGGCCTGGGGATTGGGGACCCCTGGTCTAGAGCGTCCACTGGTCCGAATAGCTCTGTGCTTATCTTCACAACAACCATCATTCTGCCTTTTAAAATTGTGTGTCGCCGTTTGGACATAAGAGCACAGAGGCGGGGAGCCTACACGCAGAACAAAACATAAAACACAGCACATTCATTTGCCTGAAAGCGGCCTGTGCTGGGTGGTCTTGGTTGTGCTCCATGACGTGTCCCCACGTAGAATGAGGGATCCGAAGGACTGATCTCAGACCTTTTGCAGTGCTTAGAGACCCAGATCCCTGGCTTCATCAAATATCCGAATCTCTTTGTTCTTGTTTTTTAGTGTTACGGGCTACAAGTGAGGATTTACTACACAAGTAAACTGCATGCAGGTGAAGTCTGGGCTTCTAGCTGGCCCTCTCTCCCTCTGATGGTGGATCAGGAGCCCAGTATGTTGCCCCATGCTCTCTTCTCTCCTCCGGCACTGTATAGCTACTGCCATCCGACCTCGTGCTCATGTGACCAGCAAGGGCTCGTGTGACCAGCGTTCGTGGCCCGCTTATGAGTGAGACCATGCAATATTCAGTTCTTTGTTTCTGTGGCTATCTGAATCTGGATGGCTACCAATCCCATATGCCTGGGTCCCTGTTTGTCATCTATAACCCCTTTTCCGGAAGAAATGAGACCCCCCCCTTGCAGAGCAGGGCAAGTTTGAGGCCAGAACTTGGATGGCCCGGATGCTGGGAGAGTGCCCCCAAGCCAAGTGGGCACGTGGCATGAGGTGCAGCAGGGTGCCCGGTGCACCCGGAGAGTCAGAGTCACCCGAGGAGGGCACGGCTACCCAAGGAGGGTGCCACTTGGCTCCGCATAAGGCCCTTTCCGGGGCCTTCACTCGCTCATGGGAGAGGAAGACAGAAGTGGGTCCCCACACAAAGTTCGTGGCTCTTTTTGTGACTCACAAAAAGGACTCTTTGGGAGAAGGAAAGGGAGGGTGACACAAAGAAGCAAATAAAGGACCTGGATCGCCCATGCAAGGATTCCTACTTGCTCGGAAGGGTCCTCAGGGGCCACAGCTCAACCTCCAATGCAGGGGCGGGTGGAGCACCCAGGCCGGGGCAGCCTAGGATGGCCACGGCCACGGCCACGGACCATGCTTATATTGGGGAGGAACTCCCTGGGGTCCGAGGGAAAGAGAGCCTTGGATCCTTCTCCAGCCCACGTCCATAAGGAGACCTAATTATGACCGTGGACTTCAAAAGGAACATTTCACCCACAGCAGATTTAGCAGAAGGTTCTAGGGGCAGCAGCAAACCCAGGTCGACCTTGAAAAGCCCAAAACCTGAAGGTCCAGGAACTCAGCAGGCCATCACAGTGGACGCCTCAGAAGCTCAGGGGTGAATGAAGTGATGGGGTCCTGATGGGAATGGTCAATCTAGAATAAATGTCAGCGTGTTCCCCCACGTGTGCACTGGGGGTCAGTAGGGGTATAGAGCTGAGAAAATATATGGACAGTAGAGAAAAAAAAGGTAAGCATTAGAGTATAACCTGTTCCATCAAAAATTATTTTAAAATATAAAGTGGATTGAAAATTAAGTAAGAGTCAAGGGTCTCAGGGAATTCTTATCTAAGACACGGAAGTTTGGTGACATAGCCTAGTGTACTGATCAAAGCGTCAAAAGCATGGTAAGGTAATTAAAATTGTTTTGCACTTTGATTTTTAAAACTTTCTACATAGCACTTGACTCAGAAAAGGCTGTTGTCATTGCTTTAACAAAGTTAAACAACTTCAGAAAGAAGGAGGGGATTGGAGTTATTCATCTAGCGTTGACCGATATGAAACTACCTGAGACACTTCTGGCACTGGCTTATTGTATAATGAATAGAAAAATGCTCTGTGGGATTGGCAGTAGTGGGACACTGCCTGGGGGGGGGGGGTCACATCACATCAATAAGGGTACTAAAACCTTACCTGTACGATGACCACTTATGTATCTAACCCTGAGTTGTACCCCACATTTTAAAAATAATAATAATAAAAATAATAAAAAGAAAAGTACTCTGAACTATAACGCTTTCAGTCATGTGCTATTATTTCAGTTGCTCTCACAGAACCCAAGAGTTAGGGAAACAAAAAAGAAAGAAAAAGAAGCCATGAATCTGTACAGTCACTCCATCCACACACTTCAATTAAACTAACAGCTCTATGAACATTCTAGTGACACCTCGGACATCTAGCTCAGGTAGGTGATGGGAAAAGACAAGCATTGGATTCTAAATCGAATCATTTACAAAGTGTTCGAAAAGTAACTCACACAGGTGCCCTTTAAAATTATTTGATTTCAGGTACTCTAAAAAGTCAATATCAAGTTGCTACGTTTTTATCTGACCACATTCCACCACAGGACTCCCAATCAGATGATTGTTGTAGGTACAGTCATGTGCCACATGACATTTCCACCATCAATGGAGGACATATATGTCATTGGTCCCATAGGATTATAATGCCATGTTTTTGCTGTACCTTTGATATGTTTAGATGCACAGTTCCTTGCCATAGTGTTACAACTGCCTGCAGTACTCAGTAGAGTAACATGCAGTACATGGTTGTAACCTAAGAGCAAGAAACCACACCACATGGCTTAGATGTGTGCAAGGATGCTCTAAGATGTCCACACACCATGAAATTGCCCGATGATGCACTCCTTGGGACGTATGGATCCCTGTTGATAAGTGATGCATGGCTGTACGTGTAATCTATACTGTCCTTAGGAACTTGCTTGCAACATTTGCAGCTTGAGGTTGAAATGGTCCCAGAGACCAAGGAGATGGGATTTATTTTCACTGCTTACCCCAAAATATCAAATCAGACGGTCGATTTGCTAAGACACGAAGCTGCTTCACCTTAGCTCCTGAGAGCTTGAGTTGTATAAAGAAACTATAAGTTTCAGACCTAGTACATGACATGTCAGCCGTGTTCACTTTTCCATGTCTGCTTCCCCAAGAGATGTGCCAAGTCCAGGGATAAATAAACATTGCCAATAATTTATTTAAAGTAACTGACACAAGCTGATTTATTTCATGCTTTTATTTACTCTCTAGTTGTGTAACTTAATAAATAATAAAGCTGGGCTAGGAAAAACTGTTCCCTAGTGGTTCTCAATCGGCAAGCCCTAAACACGAAGACAGACATACTTAGGGACTCAGAGTCGGACTTCAATGTCATTGGTTTCAAAGACAGTGGAATTCATAGACATAACCATTTGGCCCAGGAAATGGAAGGGAGAGAATAATTTTAAAGATACTGGGAAAAAATTGGATTGTGTAGGAGAGTTCATTACAAAGGTTTTCAATTTAAGGTCTCTGCCTCAAATGTGACAATCTCTGGTCTGAGAACACCAAGTATAAGAATATACATCGGCCGGGTGCGGTGGCTCATGCCTATAATACCAGCACTTTGGGAAGCCGAGGTGAGAGGATTGCCTGAGCCAGTGGGTTCGAGACCAACCTGGGCAACTTGGCGAGACCTCCTCTCTACAATAAATAAAAAAATTAACCGGGCATGGTGGCGCATGCCTGTAGTTCCAGCTACTTGGAAGGCTGAGGTGGAAAGATCATCTGAGCCCAGCAGGTTGAGACTGTGGTGGCCGTGAGCGTGCCACTGCATTCTAGCCTGAATGACAGAGTGAGATTCCAACTCAAAAAAAAAAAAAAAGAATACACATCAAGGTTCAACACACTCAGTTTTTGTTGGTTTGGTTTGGTTTTCTTACATTGAGTTTCAAGAGTCATGCAGCCCTTGGAAAGTTAAACTCCTAGTCATTAAGTAATTTATAGACAACCAAAATACCAAAAGTTTCCACACTGGTATTAAAAACAAATAGGAGGCTGGGCTTGGTAGCTCAGCCTGTAATCCCAGCACTTTGGGAGGCCGAGGCGAGTGGATCGCCTGAGCCCGTGGGTTCGAGACCAGCCTGGGCAACTTGGCAAGATCTCATCTCTACAATAAATCAAAAACTAGCCGGGCGTGGTAGCACACGCCTGTAGTTTGGCTACTTGGAAGGCTGAGGCGGACGGATCGATGGAGTCCAGCAGGTCGAGGCTGCGGTGGCTGGGAGGATGCCACTGCCCTCCAGTCTGGGCGACAGAGTGAGACTTCAACTCAAAAAAAAAATAAATAGGATTCCTTCGTAATGGTTAAATTTAAGAATCTTCCTTCCTGTAAAGTGGATTTCAACCCCAAATAGAAAAAACGAGATTATTTCAAATAAAAAGCAGTTAGCAGAGAGGCTTTTTAAATGTGGGTGCTCCATGGATGGAGTTCAAGAGTAAGCTCCCTGGTCTCTTTGCAGCTTTATGGCTTTGAACATCCTTGTGAGAATGGAGCGCCCCACTCAGATGCACCCCAGACTCATGGCATAGTCTTAGGGAGAAGGCAGTCTCACCCTCTGGCCACAAACCACCGAGAAGCAGGATTAGGCCCCAGGCACCCATCCCTGCGCCCTGGACAAAGGCAGATCCCTGACGGGGGGGACGGGGGACAGTTGGGTGGCCGGCGTGCGCCTTACCTCTCTCTTTCCCGCTCCAGCAGATTGGTGAAGTCGTCGCTCTTGTTCATGTAGTCCGCGTGCTTGTGTTTCTCGCTCTCCAGCTCATACACGGTGCGCCGGTGACACTTCTCTGCCAGCAACAGCTGCTCCAGCATGCGCCGGTAGGTCTCCTTCTGCTTTTCCTCGAGTCTGTCCAGCTGAACGAGCAGAAGTGGGGAAGAGCAGAAGAGTTTGTTTCATTTGCACAGGACTCCAAATCACTTGTTTCCACTGGCCTAGTGATTGACTACTCCAAGGGGGAGGACAGGGAGACGGGTCCTCATGGCCATGTCCCCCCCAGTCTATGACTTTCTCTGGCTTAACAACTGGCCATAGCAGTGCCGCACTCACTTCTGGCCTTTGAGACCCTTCTGTAGATATTCACATGGTTCTCGGGCTTCCAGGTGAACAAGCTGTGTTAACTAAATAGCACAAAGCCCTACACTAAGAAAGGAGGAAGGCAACATCCCTCCTGATCTCAGAAAACTTGAGATCTCCGCACATACAGACACCAGACTTCTCCCCTGGGAAGTCATGACCCTTGTCACAGTCTTTCTGTGAAGCTTGCAGCTAGATGCCTTTCTAGGAGAAGTGTGTGAAGGGCCCAGGTCCTCTTTTTTTCTTTTTTGAATTGGAGTCTCACTCTGTCTCCCAAGCTGGAGGGCAGTGGTATGCTCACAGCCACCCCAGCATTGACCTGATGGGCTCTGGCGATCCTTCTGCCTCAGCCTTCCAAGTAGCCAGAGCTACAGGCACGCACTACCACATCTGGCTAATTTTTTTTTAAATTGTAGAGATGAAGTCTCATCAAGTTGCCTGGGCTGGTCTTGAACCTGCGGGGTCAGGCAATCCACTCTCCTCGGCCTCCCAAAGTGCTGGGATGACAGGCTGAGCCACCGAGTCTGACCGGTTCTCTTTTTCTGAATACATGCTAACTCCTGGGAGGATTTCAGAACTCATAGAGAACACATATGTCTAAAAGAGGTCTTTGTCAAATACTATTATGCAATTTTTGTGCCTCTGTCTCTGGCTAGGCTTAGGATTTCTAAGGGACCATGCCTTGATCGTTTTTTTAGTCCCTAGTGCTGAGCAGAGGGCCTGGAACAAAGCAGGTGTTCAGTAAGTGTTGATTAAATTGGACCACATTTTATAATATTGATATTTCCCTATCCTAATCTCGACCCTACTCTCCCCTCAGGGTTCCTCAATATTGATGCTGCTAAGGCCAGATCATTCTCGATTGTGGGGTGTTGGGCACTAGAAGATGCTCAGAGGAACCCTGGCCTCTGCCCACCAGATGCCAGTAGTACCACCTCCCATTGTGACAATCAAACCATCCTTGCATTGCTAAGGAGAAAAATCTACTACTTCCAGGTTGAGAACCACTGCTCTAGTTGTAACAGACATATTTAAAATCTGTTCTCCTCTCATAGCCAATTCCCCAAAACCCAGTGCGGTAGCTCCAAGGGTTTCAGTGATGCTGAAAATTAAGCTTAATTTTCTGTGAGTGCCCTTAAGTTATAAGGAGGACTTGTGATTCTCTCTATAATTGTATAATGTGTTCATTGTGGGTGGGTCAATTCTGAGTCCCAAAATAAAAGAGACTACTCCCATGATCCCCAACGCCTTCTTTCCAGACATCCACTTCCTTTGTTTAGAAGCAAGAGGCCAGAGAGAGGCAGGTGGGGAAGTCCACATTTGATGGTGGCTGAGGTCATCAGGGAACTGGTAACTTGGTCTTCTATGAATTCTAATACATTGCTGTAGTCTTACAGGGACAGTCTATGCAAGAGACTTTCCCGTTAGACTAACTTCCTGTTACAAAATATTCTCCCCAAGGACTCTCTCAATGTTTACAGGTGTGGCTTTCACCATATTTTATGGAACTTGTGAAGCACTGCTGAAACCATCATCATCAGGAATGTAGAAAAGCAATTTTCTCCATTATTGATCCTTCCTACTTTACCATAAAATAGGACTCTCCGTCCTTTAGCAACTATTTGAAGATCAGCTTTTGCCTGTTTCCTCAGACCCTCCTTCGGCCTCCCTGAGGAAAGCGGGGTGATGTATTTGAAGGGTGTATATGAAATGGGAGACTGGACACGTCAGCAACTCAGTCTTTTTTTTTTTTGAGTTGGAGTCTCACTCCATCATCCAGGCTGGAATGCAGTGGCATGCTCACGGCCATCCCAGCACCAATATGCTGGGCTCCAGAGATCCTTCTGCCTCAGCCTTCCAAGTAGCCAGAATTACAGGTGCACACTACCACGCTTGGCTAATTTTTGATTTATTGTAGAGACGAGATCTCACCAAGTTGCCTGGGCTGGTCTTGAACCCGTGGACTCAGGCAATCCACTCGCCTTGGCCTCCCAAAGTGCCAGGATTACAGGCTGAGCCACCGAGCCCAGCCAGCTCAGACTTTTAACTTTTTTATTTTTTACTCTGCATGCCATTGCTCTGAAGATTCAAACTCTCCCCCAGGATCTCTAAATTCACTCGATGGTTGACTGGAAAATGCAAAGAAACAGTCATCGCACGGATGTCCGGAAAGGAAAACAGCACATGGAACCCTCACATGTTCTGGGGCAATCTAGTCAGGGGTAGGCCTCAGCCTTGATACATTCTGTCCACGTCAACCTTTGAGACTGGCTGTTTGCAGCAGCTACAACTGGGTCACTGACCGGGCCCCTGGGGTAGGTGGCTGGGGGCTCTATGGGCAATGGAGATGAGAAACAACCCCTCAACCACGACTAGCATAGCTTGAGCCAACAGTAATTAGGTTTCCAAGAAGGAAGTTTTTGGTCCCGTCCTACATACGTTACTGAGGCATTGGTGTGAACAGCATGTTTCTTAGAACGGCAGATCCAGACTTTAAACCAGAGAGGCAGTCATTTCTTCTGCTGTACAATATTAGCGTGTGAGAACCTAGTTTGGGGATGTAAGAACGAAAGTAGCAATGATCAGTTGTGCCATCTGCTGTTTCTTGTTATTTTGTTTAGAACTCCATCAAGCTCCTGAGACTGGGTAGCCTGTCTTCCTGGCTCTGTGTGGCTTGTCCAGATATCTGAAGATCACATAGAGTCATTCGTCTCAGACACTGTGCACATGGCTTTTGGTCTTCAGGACCCAAGCTGCAGCTTAGCATAGAGGAATGGTTTGTATTCACAAATAGTGAAAATGGGATGGGCATCTATTACTCTGGAACTATAAATTCTCCCTGGACAGAGATGGAAGGGACGTTGAATGAGATCATCACAACACCGAAGGCCAAACATTTACTACGGCAAGAGCCCATCTGGAAGTCTTATTCTCGTGACTTAAGTTGGTGGAGGAGAGAAGGACTTGAGGCGAGGAGAAATTTCAGTATGTTTTAAGGAAGAGCATCGTGGTTCAGGAAGTGGTTTTAACTGTTACCTGCAAAAGGCTGGCTGGAAAAGTATTAAGGAACCGAGGAGAGAAAAACTTACTTAAGAGAAAATGTGAGGTCATAAAGAACAAACTGGATTTAAACAAAAGGGAAATGGATCGAATTGTTCTCGAAAATAGGAATATCAAAAAGGAAGGCATTTTAGTGATTGTTGCATCAGAATGGGTGCCCGGAGGAGACAGAGAGAGGAAGGCCCAGAGAGCAGAGCCGTCTGACACCCCCACAGAGAGGGTGTTGGAATCCAGGAAGTGACTGAGGAGCTCATTGGAAATCTGCAGATAATCTTCCAGGAGATCAATTGGGGTCCCTCTTCCTGAAGACTGCAATAGCTAGTCAATGTGGTTCTATAAAATCTGAACAGATTTTAGGATTAAAGTCTGGAAAAATTGGGGTAAGATACCTGAAGCACCGCTCGCTTGAGCTTCAGGGTCTCAGCTGTTGATATGGCCAGTGTTGCCTGAGGCCTGAGTGAACACGCTCAAGAACCCTTGGGATACAGAATCAGAAGGAAAAACCAGACACACTGAAGGAGGTTCGGGCCAGACAACAGCAGTTGAGTCCAAATGTGACTGTGGAGTGATGAAAAATGTCCCTTGAATGAGGATTACCCAACTCAAGGACATGAAGGTAGAGAAAATTTATGTTAAGCAAAGAACACACTTAACAGACTCGGAGCTGTCTAATTTTACATCTCTCACTGAGATAGACCACACAATATAGGATATAGAAGGCAATATCAGAAAAATGAATGCCTGGGTCTGAAATCACACAGGAAACTGAAGCAAACAAACCAGTCAACAAACTCTGAGACCCACAGAACAGTAACAGATAAAGAAGGGGACGACATGGAAAACTGGAACAATGCTAAGTCAACAACACGGCTTGGCCGAGCCTTCCTGCTGCGGAAGAACTTGTGGTCGAAGAAAACATTTTTGTCATCTTGACTTGGACAAGTTACTCAACGACTAGAAAGTTCAAATGCAAGGTGAGGCTAAATTCTGAGAAAGAGTGCCACCTGGCTGGCTACAGTCCGATTCCTTTTCTAGACCCCAAGTCACACAGGCTTCAGAAGGGTCATCTCTGAAGAGAGCCAGGCCATGGGGCTGAGAAAAGAAAAGAATCAAAGAGGTCTTCAACACACGAGCGGTAAAGTTGAGCACCTTAAATGAGGCCCAGGCACTGAGGAGAGGTCACCTCCAGACTCTGTGGAAAGACAGGTATGTTTGAATGCCACTCTCTGAGGGCAAAGGCTCCTCCATCCAACCTAGGGTTTGCCATTCCCATGATGACCAACTTTTTGATGATAATAGGCTCTGTCTGATGTGGACCATTGCCCCAGACTGGCCAGAATCTTGTTGTAGCTAAAGACTTTCTATCTACCCTCCTTCCCTCGGACATGCCATATTCTCTGCTTTGGTCTTTACTAAGAGTAACATGCTGCATTATCCCTGAGTCCTAAGATCAAGGGATATCATTTTGCTTGATAAATGGATCTTACAGCTGGAGAATTTTCTGAATTTTTAAAATTTATGAGTGTGAATTCGGTACTATGACCATTGCATGTGTCCTAACAATTCTTTAGATTATTTGAGGAAAAAAAAGTAGAATCCAAGGATTTCAGGATGTATGAATGCAACTTTGGGAATGAATGAGTTTGGGTCATTTTACTAAAGGGGGAAACAAAACGAACTTCACCAGACAATCAGCTGAGATTCCTCTGGCTGAGGCAGAGCAGAATAAGAAATTAAGAAGGAAAGAAACAAAAACCTTACTTTTATTTGATTTTGTGTGTGTGTGATTTTGCTTAAGAATCACAGACTCCTAACCCTGAATTGTACCCCACATCTTTATAATAATAATAAAAAAAAGAATCACAGACTTTGATATTTCGGACTTTAATTTGCAAATAAGTGGGGGAGAGGGGTGGCTAATACTTGCTGTTTGATTTTTCTCCCCAGATAATTGACAAGGGAAAGAGACCCATCATATTGGCTTTATTGCTTAACTTCGGAGGAGTTCTAGTGGAAAATCTAGCTGAGCCTAACTTGATATGATCTAATGAGCATAGTCTTTTGGTCCAAGGTGTACCAAGGCTTCTAGGAGTGAGAATAGACTATCGGATCATGATCCCAGGAGGCTAATGGAACAGTGATGTACTGGGGTTCCTGCCTCTTGAATTTGGAAGCCGATTCCTGCTCTTGAGTGACAAGAACTTGATCGTTGATCCCAAAGGTTTCAGAGACCAAAAATCTGTAGGTCTCCTTCTATCTCTCTCACAAAACAAGACTTCACTTTGGCATATTAAGAAAACTTTTTCTGTCCTTCTCTCCCTCTACCTCCTTACTCACTTCTTCCCGCAAGAGGAATGACTCTTGAGACTGTTGACTTGAGAAATGAAAGGAATCAAGAAACGTGCCCAGCTTAGCCAGCTCCAGAAAGACGGCTCATAGGGTGGGTGTTTTCTGCCCTGCTCTTCTGCCCACGAGGTAGGAGTATTTGGATTGGGTCTACTTTCTGTAGGCAGGTCGGAAACTCCTCCCTTTGTTGTGATCAGCCCATAGAACTCAGTGAATTGAAGCCAGGGATTCTGGGTAAGTGTGTCTGCTTTGCACGCCTACCTCTCTCTTGGGAGAGAGGGTCATCCCAAGTTCTAGATCTGGGAGAAAAGGATTAGGTAGCCCAAAGGAGACCCCGTTTATCCAAGCTGAGCACTCTAATACAGCTAGTTGCTGTTGTTGTTGTTGTTATAAAACAAACAAATATTTTTGACCTGCATGGCTTTTACTTCCTAGGTTGGAACCAATTAAGAGTATGAGTAATGCCTGGCACGGTGGCTCACGCCTGTAATCCCAGCACTTTGGGAGGCTGAGGTAAGAGGATTGCCTGGGCCCACGGGTTCAAGACCAGCCTGGGCGACTTGGTGAGACCTCATCTCTACAATAAGTCCAAAAATTAGCCAGATGTGGTGACGCGTGCCTGTAGCTCCAGCTACTTGGAAGGCTGAGGTGGAAGGATCCCCTGAGCCCAGCAGGTCGAGGCTGCAGTGGCCGTGAGCGTGCCACTGAACTCCAGCCTGGGTGACAGAGTGAGACTCCAACACAAAAACAAACAAAAAAACCAACAGTATGAGTCATTATCATCCTCAAAGCCCAGCAAATACTTATGGCTAATGTCTGTTGAGTACCACAAACGAACCAGAGACTACGGTTAGAGCCACAACCCTATGAAATGCACATTGTGGCTTCTCCCACCTCCCAGATGAGGAAACTGAGACTTGAAGAGCTTAACATGATCTGCCTGAAGTCATACCCAGCTAGTCGTGGTGGATCTCAGACCAGAAAGTGGACCCGGCCTGCCAACTGCATTCTGTCTCATGATAGTCTCTTCACATTTCAGACAAAGACGAGAAAGAAGCTTCAGTTGTGCTTGTGGCAGAGATGAGAAAAGTCTAGGACCATTGATGTGTTGTGAATGCTGTCTCAAGCAGACCTGGTCCCTGAGAGCTGCTAGAGGTTAAATGTATGAGTTGCTTCTGATTTTTAATATCTGGTTTTTCAATTCATGACACTCATTTTACACCTGTGAATTTTTTTTTTTTACAAAGTTAGTGTGGCTAGATTCATAAACCGGTTCTCCAGTCTAGCATTGAAGTTCTATTACAATGTGAGAGTATTTTTTAAAATGTTGTATTGTGAATAATTAATAATAGTCAATAGTTCCTAATACAATGTCCTATAAAATGATTGTATATAGCCCTGTTATAATTCCTTTCGTCTTAAGAATTGCCCTGGCCGGGCTCGGTGGCTCAGCCTGTCACCCCAGCACTTTGGGAGGCCGAGGCGAGTGGGTTGCCTGAGCCCACAGGTTTGAGATCCTCTCAGGCAAATTGGCGAGGCCTCGTCTCTACAATAAATTTTTAAAAATTAGCCAGGCGTGGTGGTGCGTGCCTGTAGTTCCGGCTACTTGGGATGCTGAGGCGGAAGGCTTGCTGGAGCCCTGCAGGTCAAAGCTGGGGTGGCCATGAGTGTGACATGGCACTCTAGCCTAGGAGACAGAGTGAGACTCCAACTCAAAAAAAAAAAAGAATTTCCCTAGGCATTTCACTGGGATTTTGCCTCAATCATTGTATTTCAGCTACTCATAAAAGACCATTTAATTATGACAGTCTATAAAATATCAAAGCAGTGACTTTCTAACCATAAACATTAATAACAAAACCAATTTAATTTTAGGTTACGAATTTGATAAAAATCCTGACAGCTCAGTGTTAAAACAGATAAATGTTCAAACTTCAGGTCTTACCTCCAGAAACTGAGATAATAAATTTGTGATGTTTCATGTTGAAAAAAATAAAAATATAAATAGAACTTCTAGTCTTTACACGCATCCTTTCTTAGAGAAGTAAAATAATAATATATTGCAAGAACATGCAGCTGTCACAACCACATGGGAAAATATATTCCAGCTTTTAAGTTTATGAAGGAAAAGCTTCTAAAACTCTTATTGACACGTACCCACCATAACCCTTGGATTATTTCATTGCACTTGAATTCTGTATGAGCGCATCTCTATGACACTGATTCTAGATGACACAACACAAACATCCTGTGAGAGGAAACGCTAAAGCATGTAAGTGGGATGCTAGGAGTTCTCCCCAAGGCTCCCTTCGGGGACCTTACTGCTGTCGCCCCCGTACCTCTGAGATGGGCTTCTCATAGACATCATCTCCAAGGGACTTCTCCTGGGCTAGGATGGCATCGCGGTGGAGAATGCGTAGCACTTTCTCGGGCTCCGCAGACCCGTAGTGGGCCTCCAACACCTCGGGCTTGGTCTTCTCCGTCTTCAGCATGTGGATCACATCTTCCCTGGCCTGTGACAGAAAGCACAGCACGGTCAGAGAACTGACGCCTCGAGCCCCATCCCGGGCTCATGATATCAACCCAGAGCTTACCAAGTACACCCCCACCTCTTCAGGGCTATTGGCAAACTCACTGGGTTTTCTGCTCTTATTTATCTATTTATTTTTTACCAAAAGCAGATTGGTGAGCAGATACTCTTGTTTCAGGTTGCTAGGAAGCAGGCAAGCAGGAAAAAAAAAGAGTTTGTGCTAATATTAACCACATAAAAATTGTTTTATCTCAGTAGTGGTGATTCAGAGTCCGGGGGATCAGGTGGGGGCTGCCGGTCCTGGGACACTTAGCCTGTTTCAGTGCACACGAGGTCAGGGACAGTCGAATGTTTTCTAGTGTTATGTGTCTGTCCTAATGTAGTATTCAAAACTGGTTTATCACGGAAACAAAGAACAGAGTTCCTTATGCTCTCACTCATAAGCTGACCTTGAACAAGTATAATGCTATAAGAAAGCGATTGGCAGTAGTTGGGAAACTGTCGGGGGTGGGGGGGACGGGACTGGCAGTTGAGGGAAACTGCCAGGGGAGGGAGGGGCACACTTCATCAACAAGGATATCTGCATGATCAATGTTTGTATACCTAACCCTGAATTGTGCCCCACATCTTTATAATAAAAAATTTTAAAAAATAAAATAAAATAAAATAAAACCCGACTGCCTCCATTCTAATTACAATTTTGTGTGTAGGTAACAAACGGCCCTTGGTGGTGATTTCCTGTGATTCATTTTACAGAGAGACATGTGGTTGAAACTACGTGAAGCCAAGTCACCCTTCACGCTCGAATATATATTCACAGTAAAGGTAGGATTTTATTCCTCGAACACCCAGACTTGTCAATCAGATAAGTCAGGTTGATGGGGTCAGAGTTGTTCTTCTGGTGTTTCAGCAGAGTTTTATTTTATTTTATTCTTTTTTTGAGTTGGAGTCTCACTCTGTCACCCAGACTGGAGTGCAGTGGCCACCGCAGCCTCGACCTGCTGGGCTCCGGCGATCCTTCCGCTTCACCCCTCCGAGTAGCTGGAACTACAGGCGTGCGCTACCATGCCCGGCTAATTTTTGATTTATTGTAGAGATGAGGTCTCACCAAGTTGCCCGGGCGGGTCTCGAACCCGCGGACTCAGGCAATCCACCCACCTTAGCCTCCCAAAGTGCGAGATTACAGGCTGAGCCACCGAGCCTGGCTCCAACAGAGTTTTAATACATTGCTAAGGCTCTTGAGAAAACCACGATGGTAGGTTTTATGTCATATTGCCTTCGGTCCCCATTTCAGAATGCAAATGCATGAATGTGTGTTGAGCTGGCTAGTAAGGTTGCTGATTCTAGCTATGATGGAACTGACATGTGCTGACTGCACCCCCATCTGGGCTTCCTCTTGGAGCTGATTTTCCCGTTATGATGATGGGTGACAAGGGTCCCGACTTCACTCTCACTTTCAGTAAAGAACAAACTGGCTGGGAACAGAGTTTCCATCTGTGCCAGTGAAATAGAGTTTATTCCTGTATTAACAATGACTATGGGTTTGAAATTATACCCCTGGTTTATGATTACGGTATTCTAAAGGAGAGAACTAACTAGTCTACCATGAGGATTTACGACTCAACCCTTCTAAAGTTGGTCTTTCCTGAGGTTTTTCACTGTTGCTGCTTTTTCAGTCTCCAAATTAAACTAATTCCAAGGGGCTAAAGACTAACTTATTACTGAGATGGCAATGAACTGGAATTTACAGATTTGCAATGTCTCTGCCAAATGTGTGCGTGATTATTTCAAGACATAAATGGAAAATATTAATTTTGAAGGGCCTAGTGGTTAGAGTGTTAGTGAGAATGTTAAATTGAGAAAACAGTTGAACGGAAAGGCAATGTGTGTGTTTCCATGCCGGGTGAAAGAAGAAGGCACAGATGCAGTCAGTCTAGCCTGTACGAGGGGGCACCCTAAAAAACCCAGAATTATCTTTTGGAGGGCGACCTCCTTATAGTACACTTGAAATTTGTTCCTCTGGATCAAACAGTCACTCAAAGATTCTCTCTGGAAGTTTTGAGAAGGTTGCATCATGATTTGCAGAAAGACACATCCCAAGTTGTGGCAATCAGGAAATTGGTTCTTCCATCATGACAATGCACCTACCCACACCAAAAACAGAGGGGTACACTGAGTGTCCAGTGGTTTTTGACCAAAAATGGTATGATCCCCATGCCCCACCCTCCCTATTCACCCAATCTCACCCGGAGTGACTTTTTTTTGTTTTGTTTTCCTGGATGAAAAAAGTCCTCAAAGGGAAACGTTTTGTCATTGTGGAAGAGATGAAACATAAAACGGCAGAAGCCCTGAAAGGCATCAAAATTAACAAGCTCAAAAAATGGTTTTGAGCAGTGGAAAAAGTGTACCAATAGGTATATTGCATCAAACGAAGAGTACTTTGAAGGTAGCTGAAGTTTAAACATGTAAGAATAAATATACAATTTTTTATAAATAACATCTGGGTTCCCTCCTCATACTCTGTGCTGATTAAGAAAGGGTGTCTCCAATAGCAAGAACCTGGAAGCAACCATGCTGTCCATCAAAAGAGGACTGGATTAAAAAAATGTGGTACATATACACGATGGAATAC
>CAUYQG010052138.1:0-25264 GCA_963574415.1 Tarsius wallacei
AGTTTCCCACCACTGTCAGTCATTTTCTTGTGGTAATACGTTGGATGATCAAGGTCTACTATATGAGTGAGAACATGTGATACTTAGTTTTTTGTTTTTGTGAGAGGTCACTCAGTATTATGGACTCTAGTTCCATCCAGCTGTAGGGGGGTTGAAAGAACAAATCAATGAAGGTATGCTGCTCAGGAAAGGAATTATTTTGCCCCCCAAGTTTACAGGTATTAAATAATTATCAACAGTTATCAATTGATATGTGGTACCCAGAAGATAATTAAAGACACAGTCATTGCTACTGAACATTTACAGGGAAAACATGACCATTCCATTGCACATGCATCACTACATGTGTTCTAGAGAAGGCCATGCTAGCACTCATAGTCTCCCCTTGGTCCCTCACTCCCCACCAGGACTGGCTTGCAATCACAAAAAGATAAAATGTGTCCTCCTTTTCAGCAAACCTTAAGAGCCAGAGAATGTCTGAGACAACTAGATATTTGGATATGTGTATATACACACAAAATATAATGTTACATTATAGTACATAAAATATTTTATAAGTACACATATATTATGTGTATATAAGTTTGTATACAAGTGTATTCAGATATATATATGCCAACATATGTAAATATACATATATACACACACACATGCAAATATATATACGGGTTTATCCAAATCCATCTATACATATGCATACATACCATAAATGTATATACATATAAAATGCCTAGGTAAGTAGGCATAGGTGCACACACGTAAAAGACAGGTTAATTCAACTTTCTACTTCACGTCTCTCCCAGATATTTACATATACCCACAAAATTCTTGAGAAAAAATATCTTGTATCAATATTGGTTATAGTGTCTTTATGTATGCTAGACCAAAATATGAGACAATAAGCATTATTCTTTACACACCATTCTTTTTTAGGCTATGCTGTTTAAATATGTATCCATTTAGTTTCTAATGTGAATGCTATCTGCAAGCATTGGTGAAATTTTTAACAGTGGCAGTCTCTCTTTAGAATTAATGGGAAAAAAAATCCTAAGAAAAGAAAAAAGGAATTGTCACATAAAGAGAGAACCATCCTACATTTTCTGTGAATTATGTCACCATAACTCCTGGGCTCTCAGAAGAATGAGAATATTAAAATCTTTGCTGCGTGTGCACTTATTTCATCCCAGTGAGGCCTCTCCCTTTCTAAATCATCTACATAATACTCAGAATCTGTACAAAATGTCAATTACTCCAACCATGCTTATTTTATAAAGGCAATTTAAACTATCTCTGTCATTTGTGTGAACCAAGAAAACCATCATCATGTGAAGAATCCCAAATCATTCTTAGTTACTTATATAGATAAATATAGTTTATAGATAAATAGATATATAGTAGTTACTTTATTGATAAATTATATAGAGGAAAATCTATCTACATAGAGGTCAATTAAACTGTATAATTTTGATGAATAGATAGATGATAGATAGAATTAAATAGGACTAGTAGATATGCCATATGATTTTTTACATCTGGAAGTGGATCATTTTACAAAGCTCTCCAACCCTCCAATTCCTCCTCCAATTTTTTAAATCAAAGCTACGCACTAGGCGGGAAACAACCTTTCAAAAGCCAGAGTAGATCTCTGTTGTCCAGACTCGCTTTCTCTGACACATCCCACTCCCACAGACTGGTCGAAGATGGCCTCCTTGCTCTTGAAGGTAGAACTCATAGCCCTGGGAGTCAGTTAAGAAACTCTTAACTATACCTGGATGCTTTTCTTTCTTTCCTAATTTCCCTGCTAACCAGATTAAATGTTCCTTTGTTTATTAGGCAGTATTACAATATGAAAGATATTAACTATTTCCCCACTCTTCTTGTCTTTTAACATGTCTAAGGTATTGTCGTCCTAAGTTCGTGATGGAATTTCTTCACCTACATTTGATCGTCACTGAGGAAATGTCTCCATAGATTTATCTCCACCAGACAGTCAATACAAATTTAGTTTTCTATTTCATTTTCTTCTTATGAGCCTCCATTCCTGGTGGAGTTCCACAAAAATTAAATCTGGATTTGATTTTGCTCATTTTTTTTTCATGTAACTTCAGCTCTATTGCTACTCACCTATAGACTTATACCCAGCTCATTTTACTAGTATCTCATATTTTCCTAACACTTCTGACATTCTAAGGCTCTTTGTAAGTTCAATGTGGTTACTTCCATGAAAATATACCTCAATTTATGTGTCGAACCGAATAAACCATCATCAATTGAATAAAACAGTTAAAGTGGCATCTGGGGAAATGTACTATAATAAATTGCTGTCTTTTAAGGGAAATTTTAAAAATTTGCTTGTCTTAATTATATTGATTTATACCATTCAACTATCTTTCTATCCAAACCTGTAATTATAATACACATATACACTCACATACACACATAAACACACACACATCTGTATATTCTGATAATAGATAGATGGATAATTATCAAATATTGATCCCTTCTCTACCATATTCCTTATAATTTCATTTAGTCTTCAAATTTAATAAATATATTTTATAGATCAGTCATAAAAATGACTGAATGAACACTAAGAGCACACTTGATAGTGTTTTTTGTTTGTTTGGTTTTTGGTTTTTTTTTTTTTAGAAATTCCTACCATCATCCCCAGAATGGAAGAATGGACACCATCGTGAAGCTTTCTTGTGTAGTTTTTTCCAGCCAGTTTCAATGTAAGTGCTATTTGTCACCTGAATGAACTAAATCAATTGGACCAATACAATATGGAGAGATCATAGCTTCTACCAAAGTTCAAGGGCAAGCCTCATTACCCTCTTTTTCACTCTTTCTAAAAGAGTCACTGAAAAGGTATCTTATTTGTTAAATTGAAAATGAATGACGCAAAATCAACACTATTAGAAAATATTTTAACACTGTTTGAAGGCTTCTGAAGATTCATCAATATACCCAATAGAGAAATAAACATAGCATAGGGATTTGGCAATGCAGTATCCTACATCGGATATTAGCCAGTTATAACAATATGCTCTATATCCTTGCTATTTTAAAGTATATTTTACTCGCCTACCTAGTAAATACAACTCACCTTCATTCCTTCCAAAGACTGCTGGCCAGTTGATCAAGAAATGTGCTTGGAATTCATGTAATTGAGGCATTACAACTGTAAAATACTTCTAAAGTGGAGATCTGCGTGAAAGTGTCACACACATTAGTGATTCAGCCAATTGTCATATGATAAATATATGGTAGCCGCAGCAGAGCATCAGAAAGTGAGGGTAACCATCTGAAATTTATAAATATTCAAACCTTTACTGAAAGCAGCTTGTATGTGAAGTTTAAACGGCAGACAGTACACCAGAAAAAGGCTCCATTCCAAAGTTCTACGAAAAAGAATTGTATTTACAGATGACATGAACTAATCAGATACGTCCAACATCATCTAGAAAACTTAAGGGCATGCCATAACTTAACATCACAGTCAATATGCATAACAGAACCCATAGTTATTTTTCTCATAATCAAGCCAAAAGCAAAGAAGTAGACGAAGCAATATAAAGATGAAACACAGAAAGACAAAGGAAAGTACCGCAAAAACGTTGATGATATTGCTGAAATGACTTGAGAAACCAGCTAAACCCCTGGACTTTATTATTATTATTATTACTATGACTATCATATTATTGTTATGATTACAATTATTACAGGCAGGTCCCAACTCTCCCTAAAGCGCCCTCATGGTTTTTGTAGCTACCTCAGATCTTTGCTTTTCCTCCAAAACTCCCTCCCTTTGAAACAAGGCTTAATGGAAAAGTACAAGATGTGCAAAGAAGACTGTTCATCACCACAGAAATATCTGGATGGAAAGCAGCAGCCCCTCTCTCTGGGAGCATCTTCTAGGTGGTGATCCCTTTCGTCCTCACAACAGCCTCAGAGTGAAACACTGTGCCTCCAACAAAGCTCGCATGCTGTGCCTTTTCTCTGCTCCCTCACTAGCTAACACCCAAACCCCTCCATGATGGAGGCTTCCAGAATGCAAATACAAGCTAGGCATCTCAGATGGATTTGATTTCAATCAACATTCATGCCAAAGGAACATCTTTGATATGCAAAATGTCTATGCCTGGGAATAGTAAAGAATTATTTCTCCCCACAAAAACTTTTCTTCTAGGAGGTTAAAGGAAACAGTGGATCCGTAAATGTTAATATACCTATGGAAAAGATGAAGAAATCAAGGGACAATAATTAAGGGAATCAAATGATCAGAAGAGCTGGACCCCATAAAGTCTTGGGGAAAGTTAATATTTCATGGTCTTTCATAAAGTAAGGCTATTATAATCCTCATATGGAAGTATTTTGAAAGTTTATAGCTAAAGAATATTAAAAGCACGTTTCATCAATAAATTTTCGCATGCTGAACATGTGAGCAATATAATTTTTAAATGGGAATTTTAAAATATCAAATCGAATTATGTTCTAAGCTGAGGTGCTTGGTTTTTACATACGTTAAACCATATTACATTACACAATTAACCCACTTTAAGTTCATAGAAACTCAGTCTGCATTATCCATGATTTGGTATACAGATTTTCTACTTTTAGATAGAGTTTAAGGTTTGTGTGAGCAGGCACAATTAAGTGAATAAAATTAGGTGACCAAACTACTGTTGGTAAGAAAGCAGAATTAGTTATGTTCTCAGTTTTGTTTGTTGTGGTTCATTTTAACTGATGAGTGCATCACCCCTGCTAACAAGAACAACTGGTGTCTATTTTTAAATGGATTTGCTCACAGG
Organism: Tarsius wallacei; assembly: GCA_963574415.1. Classification (NCBI taxonomy): domain Eukaryota; kingdom Metazoa; phylum Chordata; class Mammalia; order Primates; family Tarsiidae; genus Tarsius; species Tarsius wallacei. The sequence continues at coordinate 4,815 of CAUYQG010052138.1, forward strand.
AGCCAGTGAATGTGTATGTGGACATGTGTGTGGAGAAAATTGAAATACATTATTTGACAGCATTTGTTCCCCATTCTTAATTATTCTCCAAATATACGAGAGGGAACCCCCAAAAGTATTTACTTACCTAGCTTCCCCGGCTAGGTAAGTGTTCTAGGAACAGTCATCAGCACAGTGTACCAGATAGTATAGTTGTGAGAGGCTGTGTTCACGTCAGTGAATTATTTTTGGAGATTCTTTCAGTGTGTTTGCCCACTTCACGATGGGTGAATTATGAGTGCACCTGCCCACATACACTGTGCCGTGCGTACAAAAGTTTTTGACTCAAAATGGCATGACTCCCATGCCCCACTCTCCCTGTTCACCCAGTCTCGCCCTGAGCCACTTCTTTTTGTCTCCCCAGATGAAAAAAATCCTCAGAGGGAAATGTTTTGTCGATGTGGAAGAGGTGAAACAAAAAAATGGCAGGAGTACTGCAAGGCATCAAAATTGACAAGTTCAAAAGCTGTTCAGAGCAGTCGAAAAAAGCATGGGTGTATTGCAGTCACTTTGAAGGTGGCTGAAGTTTAAACATGTAAGAATAAATATGCATTTTTTTTACAAATAAATTCTGGGATAAATGAATTCCTGGATAAATAAATTTGGGGGGGTCTCCCTCATATATATATTTTTTAATTAGCAGAAGTTAACACCAAGAAGGAGTCTTTAGGCCAAACACATTGATGGTATTATGCTATTATCAGGCCTTTGCAACCTTCATAAACTCTAACATGTTCAATGAAAGGAAGACATCCTGAATCCTAAAGAACTGGGAGATTGGTAGCACTTAGACAAGATGAAGACATGTTGGTGTCTGGAGAAATTCTAGGACCTTCTTATCAGAAGAAGCTATGAGTAAAAATGGTTAATCTGAATAATAATTAAAAAGCTATATGGGCTAATTCTATCCTGGGATCACTAAAACAAAATGGAAAAAAAAGAGGATTCTTTGTTTTAAAATCTCTCAAAAAATACTTTTGGCAACAGCTGAGTTAGTGATGTATCTGAATATGCCGTCCAACAACTAGAAACAGTAATCCAGCCAGCAAAGAGAAAAATATCCCAGCTGGGGCCAGAAAAAATGACCAGCCATACAGAACAGAAGGGGTGAAATCCAAGCAGTCTTTCATCTTCATGTTTCGATAGCTTTCCATGTCTGCCACTGCCTGGACCCAGATGACATACAGTATCACCACCAGGGAAAACAGGATGCCTGGAAGGACAAAACAAAAGACCGTTAGCCTTTCTGAAGATGTTTTCTTAAGAATGCTATACCAAACAGACCCTGTGCCTAATGATAAGCCTCTGCAAATATATTTCTAGTGAAATCAAATACTTTGCGCCAGAGTCTTCGTGATGTGCTTTATCTACACATTTATCTTTTATTTTCAAAGCATTAAAGGGAGATTTATTGCGGCGTAGGAACAGTCCCTGATAAAAGTTTACTGAGTGTTTACCAGGCACTGTATTAGGTGCTTGTGAACATCAGTCTCAAAGATCCAAGTCCTTGCGGAGTTTATATTCTAACTTTTATTCATTTTTACTATATGCCTGGTATGAGATGAGCACTAGACTATATGATTTCTCTCAATATATACAATAAATCTGTAAAATAAGTACTCTGACTCCCCAGTTTTAAGTATATACAGACACAGCTAGAGTTTTTCCGAGCTGATTATTAGCCCAGGTCCTTCTGACTCTTGTTATACTACCATCATCCAGCGAATTAGTGCTGCAATTAAATATGTCCAAAAAAGTAGAAGCCAAGGTATGCAAAAGACAAAGAAGAGAAAAGCACTGAACCACCAGAGAAGGGTGTACATGATTCTTCAAAATGGAAATATATACACTGAAGACTGAGTGCAGCATACGTAAAATATTGTCTTAAGTAGATGAGTGTGGGGTATTGACAATAAAAGATTCTGTGAAATATAAAGTCACAGGTTTGAGATCATGAGCCTTATTCATTGGAAGGAAGAAAAAAATGAAGGAAGGAAGGGAGGGAGGGAGGGAGGAAGGAAAAGAAAAGAGAAAGAAAATGCCTAACCACCAACTAGAAGGCACCATCACAATTTACCAACCATTCCAATGTAACTGAAAGTCACCGGTTCAGAAACACTGTTGGAATTAGATAAAGTATTACAGTGTGGGACCCTTGACTTCAGCAAGTGGATACGACAGAAAAGCTTTGTGAATGCAGAAATTTGAGAATGCCACGAAGCTTTACTTTTCCAGGTATCTGTCAGCATAATTACCAGAGGGAAACAGTGTCGCTGTACTGCCAGATAGGCTCCAAAGTCAACCCAGCTGATTCACTGGGAAGCCACAGGTTCCACACACAAAGGACACAGCCCATGGGAGCCAAACTCGTCCCAGAGTAGAAGATACTTGTTAGCACTTGCTATTTTTTTCTAAAGTTTAATCCAAACATGTCAAAGATCTGTTACACTCATCGAATTAATGAGCTTAAATGTTAGGTATAAAATCTTCATAATCTAGTTGCTAGCACATCTGAAAGGTAAATGAAACTCTAGAACCAGGAGCAGAGACCGGGCATATTGGCAGAAGAGAGTGCCTTTCAAGAGCTTAGCCATCAATCACGCTGCTCATTTTAATTGTGTTCCAGTATTTAAGATGCCCTCTCTTTCTCTCGGGCCATCAATTTCATAAAGAATCTTGAGAAGTAAACAAAAAAAGAAGGGTTCATAAATACTTCGAAGTGTGTCAGTATCAGAGCTTGAATTTGCTTATAATCATGATACAAGCTACAGAGCAATGGAGGATCAACATAGAAGCTTCACTAATAAGAAACATCCTTCACGCTGGGGTCTGTAATGTAAATGCAAATATTGGCTTGCAGAATAGAGGGATGTCACCACTGAAAACAACTAATCACAGAGAAATAGTAAAGCCAAAGCCTGTAAGCAAACTTCTTACAAAGTCGTACCTCAGATTTTGACAACAATGTGGCAATTCCATGTGTTGTCTAGCAACTCTGTGCATTTCGATGCATGTTCCAGCAAATATATAGACCGTGTTCTCTATGAATGTAAAGGTTTGGCTCAGGCATTTGCATAATGTCATTTGCCTTATGCAAACACCTTGCAAACCTTTGTATTATTTGTTGGTATGGTTTTTATCTTCCTCACATCATGTGAATCTCTTGTACTTTCAGATATTTTTTATGAAAAAAGAAAATTGCCTTTGTGAAAAACCAGGAGGCTTAAATATATTTTTTCAAACGTTTCAAAACCCATACTGAATTTCGAATATTAAAAAAGTATGTAATCATGTAGATGATTCTTAATAAGGAGTAATTAACTTATATTTAAATAGTGCCATTATTTGAAGAGGAATTACATCTTGAAAGAATGAAAAATAGTCCTTTCTATCACTTAGGTCTTTAACTTGTTCACTAATTGAAGATACAGCCCATTTAATTTGTATCAGAGCAGTTTATGATTATATCACACCCATGGGGTAAAACAGTCAGTGCCACCCTATTCATTAAATTGCCAGTGTGATGTGTGCGTGTGCGTGCGTAGAGAGAGAGACACAGACAGAGAGAAGGAAAATAAACACAAACACAGGGAAACTACACCAAAGGCCAGTGGCTTAGTAGGTGTGGCAGCAAGAATGTATCATGGGGTCCTGATACATTGAGCCTTATGATGTTTGAAAGGAATTAACTATAACAGTGTGAATTCATGGCTTTCTATCGATCAATAGACAATAGAGAAATTAATATAGAAGTAAAAGTGTGTGTGTTTTAAAATATGCACGTATATCTAGATCTATCTATCTATCTATCTATCTATCTATCTATCTATCTATACCTAGATCTATGTCCTGGCTCTGTTCTCTGAGAGGATCTGAGTGTATCAACACCCAGTAGCATGAAGCACACCAAGTGTCCAGATCTCAACTGCTGAACACCAGGAACCAGGGCTTCTCAAGGAAATGGTTGAATTCAGGCCAGGACAAAAAAATACAAGACGAGACTGGAGCATCTTGTTATACCAGAAAGTAAAGGTGTTCTCAGAGAATGATGGGAGTGATTTGGAAGCCGGTTTGGTGGGGCCTCCCTTATCCCAAACTGAAACAATTTAATCACCAAATAAATAATGGTTGTGGTACATTACTTTTCAGTGAATAAAATAAGAAGCCATGGTGGTATAAATAAATGAGTGACTAAATAAATGGAGAGAAAGGACAGCTTTTTCTTACAGTATAAATATAAATGTAGCAGAAATGGCAGAATTAGAAATCATCATTTGGCAATCATTTAAAAAAATAATTCAGGCAAGAAACAAAAATAGACGCTAAAACTAGAGGATGAAATTTGTATGAAACAAAATATTTACAATGGCTCCAAGCCACTTCTAACAAAATATTTATTAATTGTAAAGGGAGAAATAGTAACTTTATACTAAAGAAATCTAGCAAATATTGCCTCATGTGATCAATACTGATTCAAGTGATCAAAGGTAACATAACCAGTGACATGACAAATTGATGTCACACATTACCTGATGGGATGCAATCATAAGAACACAACATCAATGACATTGCAGCCAAAAATGCAGAGCCTGAATCCAATCATGAAGAAACACCAGCCAAACCCAAACTCATTGTAGACAACTCTAAAAAATCAAAGGCCTGTCTTTTTCAAAAGTGACAAGGTCATAAAGGTCAGAAAAGGACTTTCTCTGGTTAACGGAGACTCAAGCAACACAGCAACTAAATACAAAGCGTGATCCAGGACTGTGCTGTTTTGTTATAAAGAATATTACTGGGGCAATTAGAAAAACCCGAATCTCTGGGTGAAAGGATTTGCAACTTATATATAAATTGGAAAATATTTCAAAACAAAAATGAATAACTCAAAAGTCTGGCAAAAGTGTGTGGCCATGTGTGTTGTAGAGAACACGAGTAAGGTTGGGCAGAGAGATATATGTGTATTCTCCCAGAAAGATACAACTGCCTTTGGTAGGATATTAACAAACAGTCTACCTACCAACTGGCATACTTCCTCTGGGTCAATACTGTTACTATGGAAAATCTTAATTATTATTTCTTGATATTTTAAGACGTTCATTTATACCAATGTAAATAATAAATGGCTTTAGTCACAAATTAGTTTTATTTCAAACCCACTTGCAACAGTGACTTTATCAAGAATAGAAAATATTGCTAATATTTAGGTAGCAATTTATTTTTAAATAAAATTATATTTTAATTTGGTCATACATACGGAAAGAACAAATTTATTTCTAATTAAATTTTATAATACCTATTTGTTGAAGGTCAAAGATATATATATACAAGGAGGGAAGCTAAAAGTAACCAGATTTATAAAGCACGGTGCATTTATTTTCACATGTTTAAACTTCAGTCACTTTCAAAGTACTCTCCGCTTGATGCAATACACCTATCGAGAAGCTTTTTCCACTGCTCAAAACAGTTTTGAACTTGTCAATTTTGATCGTTTGAAGTGCTTCTACTGTTCTTTGTTTCAGCTCTTCCACATTGACAAAACATTTCCCTTTGAGGACTTTTTTCAGCAGGAGAAACAAAAGTTTCTTGGGGTGAAATCGGGGAATGGGGAGGTAGGGGGATGGGGATCACGCCGTTTTTGGTCAAAAACTGCTGAATGCTCATCACAGTGTGGGCAGGTTGTTCATTTAGGTCACACATCATGAAATGGGCAAACATGTTGAAAGAATCTCCAAACAAAAAATTCAGTGAAGCCTAACACAGCCTCTCACAACTACTCTGGCTGGAAACTGATGCCAATGGGTTCCTAGAATGCTTACGTAGGAGGGAAAGTCTGTACAACAAGAGGCCTGCCTCTAAAAGATAACTCTTTTTTGGGGGGGTTTCCCTCATATATAAAATAGCTCAAGGAAGGCAGAATCAAAACATAGCCCCCAAATCCATGAAGATTTGTGAATATAATGAAACCACACCAAAATAATTGAGTTGCAACAAAGGACGTACTATATTTCTTCTTAATGGCAGTGTACGGAAATACCATTCAAACTTAAAATTTTGCATGGATTCTCGTATAAAGCTGAAAACTCTCCCCTTTAAGTGCCATGAATTCGATTAGGAAAGCTTTTTTTATTTTTCTGAAACAAAGGGCATAAAATTTAGTCACAAATGCAATTGCTGATGATAAACAATATGCAAACAATCACAGTATGGAAACAAACAACAACAAAAAAAAGCAGATTCCCCCAGGACCAAGTCAAAGATTGAGAAATAAAGTTGGTTATTTTCAATATTTCACAAACACAAGGACAAAAAAAGAAGTCACACTACTAGAAAGATTATTTTTACTATATTATAAAAACCAGATTTAAAAATACATCATAGGTAGTGTGAAACTGCAGGGGGGCGGGGAGATGGGATTGGCAGTAGTGGGAATCTGCTTGGGGGCGGCACACCTCATCAACAAGAGTACCTGCATAATGAAACTTTGTATACCTAACCCTGAATTGTACCCCACATCTTTAAAATCAAAAAATTAAAAGTTAAAAAAAAAATACATCATAGGGGGGCATATTTAGCTCCAGATACGAAAACTTTCTTAAAAAGATAAGCAAATTGTCAAACTTCTTAATTCGGATCTAAAAGGACATACAATGTTACATGTATTTTTTTTAAGTGAGAGTGTCTTAGAGTTAGTTAAAAATTATAAACTTGATCTTTGAAACTGCTTAGATGTAACTAAACTTCCTTTAAGAGTGCTTGAACCACTTGAATCATGGGCAGTTATTAGTTACTTGGAGAAGAATCATAAATTCAAGGCGATTCAGTGGCCTCTTCCTGTTATGTGTATAGGCAAACTCAGTGGCAACTCCTGTCAGCTTTCCCCGGGCATGAGAATGGCTGCAGAACCCCATGATCAAAATGCTCATTATGAAGGAAGGGAAGGTGGAAAGTAAATTAGAATCAGAAAAATGTGCTTTTTTCTTCCTGGAGGCTGCACACAATCTAGAAACAGAGCAATATTCTCAAGGGCATCTACATAGAACTAGAAAGTAAGCATCATACAATTTTAGGGATGATAACGTCAGCTTGCTTGTTGTGGCAATTTTCAGAGGATGAAAATGAGGTCTGCAGAACCTACTTGTCCGCCGAGGTCACACACTGAGCCTGTGATGTAACTCAGACTAAAACCCCGATAGCAGGAGTCATACATTCGGCTAAAGACATTCTCAAACATCCTACAATAGGGAAAATGTTCCCAGGAAGCAGTAGGGACTAGGTGGCTTCTCCAGGTGGAGCTGCCTGATCAGCAAAATTTGTGTTAAGTATAGAAACCGAGGAAAAATCTGGGCCCTGGGTAAGTGCGCTAAGGACAGCAGCATTCATGAAACAGTGAACCCAGGTCCTACATGTCCAGAAGAAAGAACAAAAAGGAAACCAAACCTGATAAGCTATGTATGTACTTCCGCTTCTATTTTCTTTTTTCCTTTTCTTTTCTTTCTTTCATTTTCTCTCTCTGTCTCTTTTTTTAGTCAGGATCTCACTCTGTCGCCCAGGCTAGATTGCAGTGGCACAATCATAGTTCACCACACCGTCAACCCTCTGGGCTCAGGATGTCCTTCTGCCTCAGTCTCTCAAGTAGCTGAGATTATAGGCATGCGCAACCACGTCTGGCTAATTTCCTAATTTTTTGGAGTGACAAAGTCTCACTCTGTCGCCCAGGCTGGTCTCAAACTACCAGACATGAGTGATGTTCCTTCCTCGGTCTCTCAAAGTGCTGGGATTACCAGGTGCATGCCACCACACCACACACCATGTACTACTATTTTCTAAGAGGAAACAGTAATTCATCAAGAAAGATACAAAGAATACCTTCTGTGGATTTGCACAGGGACACTGAACAGGGTGACTAATGGCATCCCACAAGGGGCTTTTGCAGACAACACATAAATCATCTTCACATAAGCACTTCTTAAATTAGTCCATACCTGATATTTGAAGGTGTTAAATTCCAATCACTTGAAGGTTTTTTGAATGGGCAAAATATTCCAGGTTTATTGTTTCTCATTCTTCGAATGGATGTACACTTTACATAGCATAAATTCGCAGGTTTCAAGTATATGATTTGAGTTTTGACAAATGTAAACAGCAATGCAGCCACAACCCATTAAAAAGAGAATGTGTCCATCACTCAAAGCGATTCTTCATGCCTTTCACTCCCACCCCAACTCGAAGTATCTATCACAGTAGATTAATTTTTTTAATTTTTCCCTAGAACATATAAATGAAATCATAACAGTATGCATTCTTTTGTTTCTGGATGTTTTTACTCAACATGGTGTCTGAGAATGTGCTCATGCTGTTGCATGTGATCCTTCACTCCTTCTTATGGCCGAGCAGTTTGGCATTCTATGAGTATACCAACATTTGTTTATCTATTCATCCACGGATGAATATTTGGGCTGTTTCTAGGTTTTGACAGTCATGAATGAAGCTCCTTTGAAAACGTTGTTTTGTGATCATTCTAATTCGGACACAGAACTTTGAAATTACAGACAGCATTTCTTACACAAATGGTTCTGGGGGGAAAAAATGGCAGTTAGATCTTTTAACAGACTATGGTCTCCTACCAAATTGGTCAAATGGTGCTGCTATGGCTGGGACCTGAATGAAGCATTTGGTTTTCTCCCCTGACCTCGACACCTCAGTGGTCCTCCTGAGTCCAACTGAGAAAACAGCTCTGAAAAAACCACAGCCTTTGTTATCCTCCTCAAACATCTTTTTTTTAAACAAAACTTTTGACAGTCATTCAACAGTACTCACTGAGAGATTGTTTTGTGACACTTTTGTTTGTTATTTTTTACAAAACTTTTATTTAAAATGTATAAAAATGACATATAAATGAATGTGATGAAGCATAACCATAAAACCAACGCCTGGTTTTATTGAGTTGGTCCCCAATTTGGGAACCACAACACACACCCAAAAAAGCTAACACCTTGTAGCATTTTTTCTAGGACTCTTTTGGAAAAAGAGCTTTCCCTCCAATAATTAGGGCACAGCTCTAGGCTTTAATTTAGACGGTCAAAAATTACAACCAAGGAGGAAGAGCTAGACTCATAAAGTGTTGGCTGTGCAAATATCGAACCTCTTAGGATGGAATTACAATGCTTTGTTGTGCTGTGAATGGCATTGGGGTCCATCAGCGTTATTTGACTTGAACCCTGCACTCATAAAAGACTCCCAACTAGACTTTGGATGGCATCTACAAGTTACATTATGTATAAGGTAATTTACTTATGAATGCACTTTTAAAGCATGGAGCATTCATGTGTTAAATGTAAACACTAAAAATACTCTAATATTTGCAAATCTGTTTTTACATGTGTTAATGTTCATAAGTAGGGACCTTAACATTTGCAGTGTTTGAGGCCTTTCTCGACTTCCAAAAGACCCTATGTGTAAGGCTAATGGAGGAAATATGAGGATTAGTGAGGGCAATCTGCTCTTACAGATGCATTCTAGAATCAGACACATATACTTATCTCTCTCCAGATTTTATGAGGGAAAAAGAGAAGTTTTCCAATTCTGCATTTGCTAAAGGGTGATGCTTATCATTATACTATAATATTCTTTCAAAGTCATCTCATAAATATTATTGCAGTCATTTAAAAATTAGACAGTTTTTCTTAGAAAATAAGCTAGAGGTTCTTAAAAATGATTTAAAATTGTTTTAAAATAATGCCTTCTTTTAATATAATATGCTATTGTTTTTCTTAGACTAAAATTATGCTCATATGTATATATCACATTTCAGAAACTGTAAATTTAAAAAATCTAATGCATAATGGTCAACATTCTTGACTTGCCTCCATTCTTCATTTTCTCTTTTTCGTTTTCCACGGATCTTTCTCCAACTGTCTGAGACAGTCTCAATTCCTTATATAGTGATAGTATCATGGTTACATCTTTCTAATTTCCAGATACTCATTGCTGCACACCAACTCATCAAACTACTTTCCAAATACAATTGTTACCTCTTCCCTTTCATTCTCTGGACTCATATTTTTATTTAGTTAACTGAACAGATATAGTGCCTGTTGCATTTCTCAAACTTTTGTGACTTTCTTAGTTTGGTCTAATAATTTTCAGTCTTCAACATCCTCTTGACTCTGTACTCTACTGAGAAACTACAGAGAATGATCATGGGTGTGTATTCATCTCTACAGGTAATTGGGGATTTAATCTGAAAAGCACAGTTTCGTTTAACTTCCAGAAAGTGTTTTTACTCACAACAATTGATTGTCAGAAAGTAGGATGCGGTTGAAGAACCCGCCCCTGGATTCTGATGGCCCTGGTTCAAATACTGCCTCTAAGGTTTCCTAGCTAGAAATCTTTACACTGTATTGAGTAACCTTAAGCAATTTCCTTGCTTCTCCATCTCCATTTCTCCATGGGTAAAATAGAGATAACGCAAGTGCCTACCTCAGAAAGTAGTCATGAGATATGAACGTATCAAAGCATTCAGTATATAACATGACAAGCATCTATCTAAGAAGTGTTGGCTACGTTTGTTGTTATCACTGTTGTTATTAAGCTTTGGCATGAGCTCCTGCTAATGGTTAACAGATACTACTCTGAAATCTTCTAAAGCATCAGATCATCATGTGACTGGGCTATTTCAGGACTGGCCAAGAGGCAGAAGAATAAGCTGGCCGTGGCGCCTTGATTTCAGGAGAGGTGTTAGGGAATCAAGACCTCAAACGCCTCTCTTGATGTCTTAGTGGAACTCTCCACAAGGTGGCACCAGTCGTCCCACAGCGCCACAACGTTTTGAGACCAGAAGACTGTGCTCATTCAAACCAGGGACAGTTTCTGCTTTGAGTGTCCAGCCAAGCAAAACTCCTGTCTCTCTCCAACACCCCTTTTCTTACAGGGAGTGAAAATTATTTCTTAAACAGATTCAGCATAGGCCAAAATGATCCTGCAGATGGGTCTATACCTAATGTGTGCTCTTTCCACGCAAGCAAGTATAAAGAAACCAAAACGCTTCAGAAAAAAAAGGACAGAACTTAGTAAATAAACCAATGCAATATTTCTTGGCTACTTACTACTGGTCATTTCTGAGCAAGATGACTATTTAAGGTAGGGTGTGCCATAAAACGGAATGTGTGAAATAAATTAAACATCTTACTATACTAAGTAAACAGTAGATGTTCATACGCTGACAAAGGAGAATAAAACAGAGAAAAATTCAGTCTGCCTTTCCCCCGTGACAAAACCCAATTCCAGACGAGAGACACCATTGATAGGCCAGAAAAAAAAAAAAATCTTGTCACTTTGCACATCTGAAAACTCCCCTTCAGGATAAAGATTAATTATACCCTATAATAATATGTCATGTGAGTAAAAGCATCCATTTGCAAGGCCTGTCGCTCTAGCTCTTAGAAGAATAGCACATTTTTTAGAGGGGTCTATAGGGATTGTGGGGAAGCATTTATTCAAGTCTGAAGTTCAAGGATTTCCAAAAAAGCTTCACTGAAGCTATTACTGAGCTGGCAATTTATCCAGGCAGGAGTCAGACCATGACCCAGAATGTCTCCAATAAGGAGACACATGACAAGCCTGGTGGAGGTGGCATTCACATGGCCTTCATCTGGCTAAGATAATTCCAGACTCACAGAGCAGGGTTTGAGGTTTGTCTTCCTCATTTTCACACATCTACTGTATTAAAGTCCGCTTGGAAACTAACAGCCTGTTATACACATTTCAACTGAAAAGCAAGTGGAGAAAAATGAACTTTCAAAGAGGAACCTGAGAGAGAAACGTAATAACGTTTCATAATGATGATATTTTTGCAAATAAAAATGTGTCACATCTCTTTCCTATATAATATTAAGCAAGATTGGCTTACTCTAGCACTTGTCATTTCTATAAAATGTCAAACCAAGGATGTTAGAAGATCCATACTGAAATCTGAAGGAAGTCATTCCCACATTATAATAGCATCAGTATCCGGACATTTTTATAGACAAAATCCCAGCTATGACAAGGGAAGGCACAAAGCGAGTCTACAAAGCAGGTACTTTTACAAATGGGAGAATGCCTTGATGTCTACGTTCCTGCTTAGAAAGGAGAACCCAGCGTACCTACGTCTCTTGATAATCAAAACCAAAGACATGAATTCTCCCACAAGAAGTGCATCTGGCTGGCATATCAGTAACAAATAGTTTTTATTAACTGATTTTTTTTAATTTCCACCATATACCTCCAACACACCAGAGCCCTGAATAAGTTCAGTCCTGAGTGTTGGCAAAATATTCTGCTTTCTACTGGGAAATTTTGCTTTTGACTTTCCCCTGAAAACCTATTTCTTGTGCATTGGAAAAGTCACAGAAGCTTTAGAAAAGCCACTATAGCCGAGCCCTCGCTGGTCCTCCAGACCTGTGCTTTTTCCAGGAGTTCCCGCTGTTTGTCCACAGCAAGCAGCTGTTACAGCCTTGTTCTTTCACAAGATAGACATGGAGGCAGCAGGTGCAGCAAGGCCCATGTGTGTCTACCAGTTTAGAGCACCTGCCTCCAGGCCGTCAGCAATTCCTTCCTCAACCCATCCTGCTTTTGCTCTGGTATCACCTCCACACCCTTCTGCCCTGACAGCTGCCATGTCCTGTCTACCTGGAAGAGACCAGGGAAATCTCTCCATGACCCATGTGTTCAGTCCCAGCAACAGGAAATGAAGTGTCCCAACTGTGACTCTTAGCTTCTTTGAGCTCTTTCCTCTAGTATTTGGGCGGAAATCTCTTATATTATCTACTTATCATGTCTCTCTTATCTCATGTGGCTCTTTGAAGAGTCACTGTAATTTTTCTCAGTCTTTTGAAGGGAGAATAAACCACAAACCCCACTTCCTTCTAAGTCAGTCTTACCTGCTAAAGATGGGCACGTTCTATCCCCTTTATAACCACTGACCTTGCCTGCACTTGATTTTCTTAAAAGGGTTCATGTCACATCACTACCTTTCAGAAGCACTTCCCTCCAGAGCAGGAGGGAACAGGGTGAGCCATAGAAGGTTGTGCTTCCAGAAGTTTGTCCCACAGGGCAGGGAATGTTTGCCATTCATCCCAGCCAGCTCTACTCACTCCCTGGTAAGCAGAAAGAGCTGGTGAAACAGCTGTCTGGGGTGAAGAGCACGTCCTGTGCTTGCAGAATGGAGCAGAGCAAACAGATATGTGCAGGAAGCAAACCACAACTCTGTCGCCATCGCGTTCCAAACAACCAAATTACGCTGCAAAGGTATCCTTCGGTTGATGAAAGATGCCAAACTCTGTAAAAATATTTAGGATGGTCTGTTCTGAGACAAATGGGAGTAACCTTAGGCCTGTGGCACCGGTTACCAGGTGGTCCTAAGAACACGGGCCCACCAAACAACAAACGTGGGCTTTGTTATATACATTTTAGGAGGACAGAAATTACAGAAAACCATAAATCAATGCACGTGAGATTTACATTGGTTCAGCTCCGGGGAGGCAGAATGTCCTCAAGCAGGGGTGCTATAAACGGATTCAAAGATTTTTTGAGTGGCAATTATTTAGTTAGAATAGTTATCTAGTTATTAGTTATCTGAGGAATTTCAAAAGCAGTAAGAGGAAATGGGCAGCTTGGGGAATGATTAGGGAGTTCAGTTTCCTGATGTGTACATGAAGCTTTATAGGTGACAGACTTCAGAGAAAACAGGTGCCTGGAGTCCCCAAAAGACAGTTTTCCAGGGTCATAAAATAGTTTGATTTTGTCGTTCTTTAACCGTTATCCAGCATTATGCCTGAGCCAGGTTGGAAAGTAACCCACATTAAATAACTAATTTTAAAACACCCACATCTCCAGGCCCCTTAGTTAGGAATTTGGCAAGGGAAAGAAAAAACTTCAGAGCTGAATCCTCACTTTGCATCTATGAACACATCCTAGACCTGGAAGAGGGGTTGCTAGATCATTGGACTTGTTTTGGCACCAGCCTGAGAGTCCAACAAGGGACTTCGTTGAGGTTCCCCCTCAGCTCTGCAGGTCCCTCCACACAGGTGACACTCTGTTCACCTCTACAGTCAGCAGGAAACCTCAGCAGACATTCCAGTGTGTCATTCAGGAAAAGGCTATTTCAATTATCGTAGAAAAGTGTTTCTACCCTGATGTGCAAGTAATATGTTGACTTCTTGTTTTCATGGCTAATCCTTTAACATCAAAGTCCTAGGGTGTCCAGACCATGTCCTTATTCTTCTCCATATACACAGACGTCTTACCCATGCACAGCAATTGTGGTATTGATGTTGCTTTGCTCAGGGATTGGGAACATTCTGCTCCATTAGTTTTCTTCTTCGTAAAACCCCAATGTCTGGAATTCCATGTCTACCCATTCCAACACTTCCTGGGTTTTTCCTAACACATCCAATGTCAAGAGAGCAGGAGAAGACAAGTGGCCAATCCTTTGTATCTAAGTTCTCTGAGTCCGCATTAAAATGAATCTCAGTGGTTGTTTTTAGTGGTTGTGGAGATGTATGATGACTCACTGAAACAGACTTGGGTCACAATGTCCTGACACTTACTATGTACTTTGTCCAGAACTGACCCTTCCCAGAAAACATGTGGTCTTGCATCCCTGGAAGTATCTGCCCAAGTACAGGGAGTGGCAGCATCCGCCTTCCAAGCCTGCCAAGCCTTGCCTGAGCCTGTTGACCCAGCAAGCGAATACCATGGGCCCCAACCCCACACCCTACAGCTGTGACACCAGCATCTCACTGCCATGCATGGAACGCCCAAAAGCATTTGCTGATGTCAGAGTTTTTGTGTGTGCACACGCCTAGCGATGGCCACTTTGAATGTGGTTCTTCCTTTCCTAAAGTCATCTGTCCAAATAAAGAGTGCCAGTCCTGTTTGTAGCTTTGCTGTGGCAGCCGCAGCACCCCCGAGCCCAGGCAGCACCTGTTCCCAACTGCTAGCAGAGCACAGTGGGCAGGCCCAGGGCAGGCATGAGAGACTCACCATCACATGGATAGTAATATATCATCTATTTCAGCAGAGTAGCTCTCCTTGACTTGTGGATACAAACAGTCATACAACAAACAATATAGAATTGTGCCATGAAAGAAATTAAAAGGCAAACTCAAAGGAAGTGTCCTCATGATCATCTAGTTTAGTGGCTTTGAGAATAGGCTCCCACAGCATTTCGGGACTCCCAGAGGCTTTTGCATGAAGTCTTGAGCAAGGAAGTTCTCGGCCCCTTACCATATGCCACACACGGTTCATTTAAGAGAAGAAAATTCAATATATATCATTATTATGTGTCAATTAAAAAAAAAAAAATAATAGTAATAATAAAAGCAAAAAAAAAAAAACCCACTGGTCACAGGCAAATGAGTATGAGTACATATTAAATCTTTATCTTCCTACAGAGTTCTCAGTCAAGTGTAAATTCTTGGATATACTACTATCTTGCACAAATTGTAATATAAAAAAAGACCAATAATATTTTTCAGAAGAGCATACACATACACACACACACACACACACACACACAATTCTATAATAGGACCAAACACAGAATCAAAGCATTTCTGAATTTAAGACAACCATGTTGCCAAAAATGCATTCGTACTAGACTACTGTTATTACATGTTCCCTTTATTGAAAAACTGGGATTAAAAAGAAAAGCAAGGAATGAGAAGAAACACATATTTACACATTTTAGCAGAACGCTGTTACTTCTGGGAAGATAATAGAATATACATTCTAACTAGAACTTTGAATGGGGCAAAGGAATCATAGCATGTGGTTTGGGTGAGAAAAAATATTTGGCAAAAAAGATCCTCAGTTTTAAAGGATGTAAAGGATTTGGTCTTATGAAATAATAAATTAAAGCAGAGATATGATAATTTACAAGATCTAAGTGAAAAAAGGCAAACACAAAAGGGCACAAACTGTGTTTTTCTATTTACATAAAATGTTCAGAATAGACACGTTCGTAAAGACAAAAAGTAGATTAGTGATTTCTTAGAGCTGGTGGGAAGGGAAGGAGAGAAGAGAAGGAAATTTCTTTTTGGGCAATGAAAATATTCTGAAATCAGATAGTGGTGATATTGGAACAACTCTGTGAATGTATTAAAAGACCACACTGAATTATACGCTTAAAAGTGATCCCTTGTATGGCATGTGAACTATATCTCAATTAAAAGGGGTCATTAAAAATGATGAGCTCTAATGGGTAAATTCAATGGAAAAAAAGAGCTAAAATAAGTCAAATCAAAGAATAGTTCAAATAGGATTTTTCTTCTCAGAGTAGGTTTTTTGAGCTCTTTAAACTGTTGGGGTTCAGAAAACCATATTCCAAAATGAAGGCCTTGGAAGCATCTTCAAAGCAAAAGTCTTTTTCTGACTGTCCCCTGCCCTTCTGTCTCTCAGTCCTTTTCCCCTCGAGTCTAACCAAATTAACTACAATCCCTCTTCCCCAAGGTAGTTATAGAAACCAGAACCCCTTTTCCCCAAAGTCAGTTATAAAATCTAACATGTTACTCTAAGTTTCCCCCTGGCCTTTTGCTGTAAAAACTGGCTGTAAAGAAATTATCTGACCTACCTAGTTTGCATATAGTTCATTCCAGGGAGGGTCCTGCCTCACACCCAGGAAGAAGAAATGCATGCTCAGGAAATCATGAAGATTCTAGGCAGACTTGCTGGGTTTCCCCCTTACTCTATTAGCATTAGATCATATACTTTTTGTCTGATCGTATTTTTGCACGGCTGTGAGTACTTTGATGAACCTAAACATAAAAATGGACAATTTCCCCTATAGTATATCTTTGGGCCTTCATTCTGAAGGCTCCCATGTAGGCATGTTAAATAAACTTGTATGTCTTTTCTCCTTCTAATCTGTTTGGGGTTTTTTTTGTAAGCTGGTTTTTCAGCAAACCTTCAGTTCCCCTTGGATCCTAAAAAACAAAGATTCCATATCTAATTAGTCTTTTTATTCCCTCTACAGAATTAATCACTATATTATGTGAAAAAAATTATGTTACCTGTCCATTAATTAAGTAATAATGAGGAGAATCATAGCTGTCTTTCTAATGGTTATACAGACAATAAAATTATTCAATCTTTTTCTTTCCTTCAACTGTCACGAGAGTGCTACCTCGAAACACTCTGTCACCCTGGTCTGATGTTACAACATAGCATAGTTGTGTACAGTTTGGCCTCAGTCATACTGAAGCTTGTCTTCTTTTCTAGAATTATCTTTACAAATAATAATCTGTGCTCATGTTTTCAAGTTGATGGGCTGGCTTTTACTTCCTAATTAAATGAAAAGAGCTTAAAATTCACAAGGCTCGCCTATCCAATTACTTTTCTAGTTGTACTATGATCATTTTAGCAGGAATTAGAGTAGCTGGAAACCTGACTAAAATAAATACAAGTTTGACACAGAAAATAATGTGCTTGCATAATGCACATGAACCACAGTTAGGGAAACGGAATGGTGATGACGTAGAAAAAGATTTTTATATCTCTGATTAGATAAATCATGGGGGTACGTTGATCAAAAATGTCATCACAGGGCTATTTTTTTTTAAGTGCACACAAAGAATCCACCCAAATCCTAATATGTTACAAAGAGACATGGTATTATCCTCATTTTATAGATAGAAAATTAATGGAGTAAGAGAGGTTACAAGGCTCTTGCACACCTCAGAGTGAATCAACAGCAGAACTTCCCCTCTGTGCCTCAGGGTTCTCATCCATACAATGGGCCTACGGTGGGTAGAGACCCTCATGATGGTTACGTGTCTCAGCCCATAGAAAATGCAAAGTCTCTGGAAAGCGTCTGACATATAGTTCCCATCCAAGAATCATGCTATAAGAATATTGCTGTGTTACCAGTCCTAGAAGATTGATACCTGAATCTAGAAGTAAAAAATAGGAAGAGATGCAGAAAAACTGCCTGGACGTCACACCCTTTGGATGATACATACCTGCAGCAATGTAGGCGCCTCCCCCAGCTTTGTAGAGAAAATGGCTGGCAAAGGGGGCTGCACAGATAATCAAGAAGCTCGCGGTGATGACAGCCACGACCCCCAGGAGCACCAGGACTGCCCAGAAACCACGGTAAACTGGAGACCCGGGAGAAAAGAAAAACAGGGAAAGAAGAAAAACACAGTTAGATTGTGGACATAGCAGACTGTCCCACATTTTCTTGTGTCTTCATTTTTCTAATCTGAGCCATAACACTGCTGGAGGGACTCTCGGGCTCTGGGTCTTGAATTATCTTTAACAGGTGCTCTTGATGACCTTGGACTCGGCGATGTCCATGTGGGTGACCTTCAGTCAACTCTTTCTGCCCTTTATGTGTACTACACCCACACACACGCTTAATATTCCACCGAAGCTTACTTTGCTGACCAGATTTTCCATTGTAGAATTGGGGACACCTAAGGTCCTAGAAAGAGTTCTCTCATGTAAGTACTCATTGGGTAACATATAGGTGCTTCTCACCAAACAGAGACATGAAAAGGCGTTCACGTTATTCACAAACACTGCTTCATATCTCTTGCTAAGATGTATTTGTACCACAATGATCCAAGATAAGCCGAAAATAATCAACCCAAATTCCTAACAACAAAAAATTCACTTCTGTTTAGATTGTGGCTGTGCTAGAAAATAGTCTAAGGCAATTAAAAAACGGCAAGCAAAACCATTAAAAAGAAGTTTGCACAGCTATGCTAGCCAAGCAAGACTGAGAGTCTAAAATCAGATTTATTTAAGGAATACCACTTTCTATTAATATTTTTACTTGGAAAGATGCTACAAGGGAAGCACAGGAGTCTCTCAGTCAAGGACAAGCAAGACTGAATTAATGGATGCAGCTGTTGAGCAGTGGATTGTGGGTTTGGTGATATATCGCAATCAAACAAAAAGAAATCCTAATGATTATGTCTGAGTTGGATAATTACCAATCTATTAAACAAATTCATCATTTCCAAAAGGCTAAAACACTGAAACAAATTCTTGTTGGTATAAACGAGGAAAACTCAGTGAAACATATTATTCAAATTATAACATTTTAAGAAAACATGAAAACTTTGGAAGAAGGCAAAGAACGATTTTTTTTTTTCCTCAACAAGCCTGCCTCAGAAAGAAGAAATATATCAATCAACTGGAATCTTGGAAAAAAGAGAAAGATGGACATTTGAGGAGTCAGAGCAGTTAAATGGAAAAGGAAGGCTGGAGTTTTGGGGGTGGATGGCGAAGAAAGAAAGGACAAAAGACAGGCTTTTACTCCCCGTGTCAGTGCAAACCACGTGGCATGGCTTCCAGATCTGCTGTGTTAGGAAGTCTTCTGCAATTGTACTCAGGCTCAGCAGAGAACAGAGCAGTGAAGAGATACTGATGTCACCTTTGAGTGTGGGAGTGATGAGTGACAGGCAAATATCTGTTGCCCTTGTCCTACCAGAGTTTATTAGATAATTGATGAGTGTCACATTTTGCACTTTCATCCACTTCATTTACAAATAGTTTGAAGTTGTCAGTCACAGGACAGATTCTGTACTAAGTTACACGCATTAGTAAGGGGCAGTCAAGGGAATAAGGAGCCCATTTTATTAGACCCCAATCCCAACAAAAACTGACAAACACCTAAACGAGAACTTAAAAGTAAGTAAGAGCAAGTTAGTTAGTGAGAGAAGTCAAATTTTAAAGATCAACTCCGTTGCAAAAGGGTATCTGGGTTTTCTTCTTTGTTTCTCCTTGTGGATTTGGCTGGATGGCAAGCCAAATTGGGAACTGTGGAAGGGGTGCAAACGGTAAAAGAAATCCAAGTTGCATTCCTTGTTCTGGTTAGAGATGAAGGAAAAGGGGCCCTTAAGAGCCAGAATAAGCCGGGCTTGGTGGCTCAGCCTGTCATCCCGTGCCTTGGGAGGCTGAGATGAGTGGATTGCCTGAGCCCACGGGTTTGAGACCCGCCTGGGCAACTTGGCGAGACCTCATCTCTACAATAAATCAAAAAATCAGTCGGGCATGGTAGCGCACGCCTGTAGTTCCAGCTACTTGGAGGGCTGAGGCGGAAGGATCATCGGAGCCCAGCAGGTCGAGACTGCGGTGGCCGGGAGTGGCCACTGCACTCCAGTCTGGGCGACGGAGTGAGACTCCAACTCAAAAAAACAAACAAACAAAAAAAGCCAGAATAAACCCCCATGCTTATTTTTCTGTTTTTATTCCCTTCAGGTCAACTTTAAGTATAGACCAGCGCTGCTAACCCATGGAGGCACAGATGTTTAAGATCCCAAAAGATAACCCAACCTTTTGGATAGAAGAATCAGAAAAAGGGAACCTCATTGTGCAGAAAGAAGGGGAGTAATCACAGTTATACATGTTTTTCCCCCCTTTTT
>CAUYQG010052142.1:0-35753 GCA_963574415.1 Tarsius wallacei
GGAACTACAGGTGCGCGCTACCACGCCCGGCTAATTTTTTGATTTATTGTAGAGATGAGGTCTCACCAAGTTGCCCAGGCGGGTCTCGAACCCGCGGGCTCGGGCAGTCCACTCACCTCAGCCTCCCAAAGCGCGGGATTACAGGCTGACCCACCGAGCCCGACTTCTCCAAGGAATATTAAGAGTTTATTTGCATATATATTTGCTAGAGCTTATTCCCCTCACTATAGTTTTCACAAGTTAGGGAATAGATATGCTATCCATGACCAACATGCATTTTAATCACTTAATATTTTTAATAGCCTGAGAAACTTTTCTTTAGACCACAAAGATCTCTTTTTCACCCCAGAATATTAATTGCCAATGGTTTTTCCATGTCTAGATGAGACTGGAACAGACTGCATCCCTGAAATGAGTTGTTGACATTGCCTCCCGTGGTCAGGACTGGAGTAAAGGAGGCCTGGTCAGGTCATTAGATGCTTTTTGCCTGTGTGGGTGTTCCAAGCATTGTATAATCACTTAAGCGAGGACTTTACTTAATAAACAGGATGAGAGCCATTACTCTTTTGACGCTATGTCTTTGAAATCCAGAGTGTGTTTTACAGTTACAGCACATAACACTTTGGGCTAGTCACTTTTCAGGTACTCAATAGTGACATGACTAATGACTACTAAATGGACAGTGCAGTTCTAGTGGATTGTCTAGCTCCTTTAAAAAAGTTGGATTTCTCCAGCTGAATATTTGCAGTTTCAGATAAGCAGCCAAAAATGTTGTCTCTTCATAAACTTTATCTCAAATGTAAGGAAATCATATCAGGTGATTTCTTAGGCTTTTTCTTTTTTTTCCGAGTTGGAGTCTCACTCTGTCACCCAGACTGGAGTGCAGTGGCTGCTCCCGGCCACCGCAGCCTCGACCTGCTGGGCTCCGGCGATCCTTCCGCCTCAACTTTTCAAGTAGCTGGAACTACAGGTGCGTGCTACCACGCCCACCTAATTTTTTGATTTATTGTAGAGATGAGGTCTCACCAAGTTGCCTAGGCAGGTCTCGAACCCGCGGGCTCAGGCAATCCACTCACCTCAGCCTCCCAAGGCGCGGGTTTACAGGCTGAGCCACGGAGCCCAGCTAGGCTTTTTCTAAATGTGTGATTTAAGTATCTTGAGGTAGCTGACAGCTATGTTTTTCTTAAGTTACTTGTGCTGCTCTAGGATTTTTTTTTTTTTTTTTTTTGGAGTATCATTCTGTCACCCATACTGGAGTGCAGTGGCCACTCCGGGCCACCACAGCCTCAACCAGCTGGGCTACAGCGATCCTTCTGCCTCAGGCTTCCAAGTAGCTGGAACTACAGGTGCGCGCCACCATGCCTGGCTAATTTTTTGATTTATTGTAGAGATGAGGTCTCGCCAAGTTGCCCAGGCGGGTCTCGAACCCGCGGGCTCGGGCAGTCCACTCACCTCAGCCTCCCAAGGCACGGGATTACAGACTGAGCCACCGAGCCCGGCGGAATGTTTTTAAGATATTTTAGATGATTTGTTGTAAAATAATAGATGATGAATATGTTTTAGGAGCGTATTACTATCCTGTTAAACACAGCCAGCCCTCTGTATCCAGCCAACCTCGTTTGGAAAATATTTGAGAAAATAATAAAACAATAAAAATAATGTAAAAATACAGTATAATGAGTACTTAGCACTTACATTGTATTAGATGTCAGTAATCTAGAGATGATTTGCTATATATGGAAGGATGCATGTTGGTTATATGCAAATATGACACCACTGTATGTAAGGGACTTGAGCATCAACGGATTTTGGTATTGTTATGGGGTGGGAGGTGTGGTTTTCTACTTTGTGACGATATTTCACTTACATGAAGTGACACTATTTTTCTGGTCACCTGGGACTCACCCTTTGTTTCTATTTGACCAATTACATGATTGCCTAATGCTTAGGAGGAAACTTTTTTCTTAGTGAATTCACTCTTGTACAGTATAGACCAGATTATGAATTGTCTACTAAGCATACAGATAATTATAGTAAACTGGAATCTAGATGAAATAACTAGACCCTACCTTTTCTTAGCTTGGGGGATGTGTAGACTATACAATGGTTTTTCAACCTAGGAACATATCAGTATGAGGGTAGAATGGCAGAAAAATTTAAAGGGTTGAGAAATAATGGTGTATATAATGATTGATTGATAAGCAGAACAAGTCATCCAAGTTAGATACTCCGCCTGGCCCTAAATATTTGTGTGTATTATAGGGTTTGTAGCAAAATTTACTTAGGTGTACGGGGATAACATAGAATGTGCTTGTGGTAGTAGGGAACTTGGCCCCAGATTAACAATTTGCATTGGAAAATTTAAAAAGGAACACTTCATCCTTAGTTGCCTTTTAAAAAATTCCTAGAATTTGGATTATTGATCTAATCAACAAGAGTGTCTTAGTACCTACTGTGTGTCTTAAGAGTGAAGAAAGGAAATGGCCCTTTTGAGAAACCTTGACCTAGTCCTTATCTATTTAAAATTTAAAGTGAATCACAGTGTTAGTATGATATTAAATAGGATAATAAAAAATCTTAAATTAGAATTAGGTTAACTTACTTTAGAAAAACTTAGTTATAAATGTAGACTTCATTATCTTGCCAGTTGCACATGACTTCCCATTGTTAAAAATATTGCACATGCCCTGTCAGAGGAAGCAACATACTATTAGAGAGTTTATTTAATAATAATATTCAGCTAGCATCATCAACAGATAATTTTATTGACATTCAGTTGAGTGAGATTGAAGGGAATCAATATTTATTAAGTAGCTTTTGTAATTTTGATTTGTATTTGATTATCAGCACTTGAAACTGAATGATTGGAGGAAATCATTTTACTTCTGAACTTTTGGAGTTACTTTGTTACAGAAGTATGTAAATTACTGTAAAGGTAGGAAATTAAACTTCTGGGAAAACATGTTAGCTCAGAAAATTCAAACTCTTAATATAGGTATTATGCATATAGAGCGTAGAGTGCTTGTCTTTGGACTAAATTTAGTGTGTATTAATAATATAGAAGCTATTTAAAAAATTTTTTTAATTTAAAAGATGTGGGGTACAATTCAGAGTTAGGTATACAGATGTTGATTATATAGGTACCCTTGTTGATAAGGTGTGCCCCTCCCTCCCCTAGCTGTTTCCCTCAACTGTCAATCTCACCCCCTCCCTCCCCTGGCAGTTTTCCACTACTGCCAATCCCTTTTATGATAATTGTTCAAGGTCCGCTTATGAGTGAGAGCATATGGTACTCTGTTCTTTGTTAGAAGCTATTTTTAAAAATGTTTTAAAATTTGAAGTTAGAAATGTGTTCCTAAGTGTGTGATGTAGTAGAGTATATGTTAATTAACTTGATTTCACCATTCCATATGTATATTTGTTTTCAAAACATACACCATAGAAACATACCATTTTTGTCAATTAAAACAATTGCAAAACAATAAAATAAATGTGAATGTTGATTATACTTAGTTATAGAACCTTACTTGATATAAGTGCAGATAATGGCAAGCAAGTTTATTACTAGTTAATAAGTAGATTTGCCTCTTTGTAGCATGTTTTGTTTTATTTTATTTTATTTTTAGTCGGTCTCACTTTGTTACCCAGAGATTGGAGTGCAGTGGCAGGATCACAGCCACCACAGCCTCAAACTGCTGGGCTCAGGTGATTCCCCCAAACTCAGCTTTCCAAGTAACTGGGACTACAGGCACACACCACCATGCCTAGCTAATTTTTTTATTTTATTGTAGAGACGAGGGCTCACTATGTTGTCCAGGCTGGTGTTGAACTTCTGGACTCAGGCAGACCTCTCATCCCAGCCTCCCAAAGTGCTGGGGTTACAGGCTTGAGTCACTGTACCCAACCTGTAGAATGTTTTAAATTGCCGATATTTTTAACTGACACACGTATATCCAGAAAGGTAAAATTACTCTCATAGGACAATTTCTCCAATTAATTTATTAAAAGCAGTTGCCATTTATTGAATTCTTAACTTCTGGGTCATTAGCTTGTCTTGCATGTTTCTCATTCTTCACAACAACTCCATGAGGTGTGGATGGATGTTATAGTTCCCTAACTGGAGATGAGAGAACTAAACTTGTCCCCAAAACACCAAGTGGCAGCTTGACCTCAAAACCATTATCTTTTAACCCCTTGCCTTTATGAGGGTGGGCTCAAAAAACCAAGATTATTTTTTGGAGTACAAACCTATTGTAGTACAGGCTTCCCCTGCTAGGTAAGTGTACTAGGAACCCATTGGCATCAGTGCATCAGCTAGCATTGTGAGAGGCTGCATTCAGCTTCAGTGAGTTATTTTTGGAGATTCTTTCAACTCATTTACCCATTTCATGATGGGTGATCACCAAACTGAGTGTTCAGTTTTTGACAAAAACCAGCATGACTTCTGTGCCCCACCCTCACAATTCACAGGATCTTACCCAAAGCAACTTTTTCTTGTTTCCCTGGCTGAAAAAAGTCCTCAAAGAAAAACGTTTTGTCACAAATATGGAAGAGGCAGAAACAGAAGCATTAACAAAGCATCAAAATTGACAAATTAAAACTGTTTTGAGCAATATAAAAAGCATCTAGATAGGTATATTGCATCAAACAGTACTTTGAAGGTGACTGAAGTTTAAACATGTAAGAATAAACACAATTTTTAATAAATAAATTCTGGGTTTTGTTGGGTTCCCCTCATACTGCTGTGTTGAGCTGAGTGAAATGAGTTTCTTAAGATACATTTCATTTGTGTTGAATTTTGACTTTTAATTGTCATAGTTTTTAATGGGAGAGTAGTTCCAGATTGAGGTGGTATGGATAAGGATAGTGTGGATATAAAAGTATTTTAATTTCTTTTTACAAGATTATCTGGAGGATCAAATTCTGAAAGTTCTCGTGAACAATATCCTGCCTAAGAATGTAAACAGGCCTAGAGATTATATGATATTTCTAAGAACATAGTAAATAGGGAGCCAGGATTCAAGTTTCTAATTCTTAAATATATTTTGTAGACAGAAATATTTCAAGAAGGAAATGTACACTAGTTATCCCACTGTCTTGACCAGTACGCGAGCATGGTATAGTTGTGGTTAATGTTGGGATTCTTACTTTACATTATTTCCAGATATTTCCTTATACTCCATAAATTCTGCTATATGGATTATGTTCTGTTATGAGCTTGCTTAACAGAACACTGCCTCCGCTCAGCTATTAGTTTCCAAGATTCACTCTAACCAGGTTTTTTTCCTTTATGTTTTCTTTTTCTTTTAATAATGTGGGGTGCAGTTCAGGATTAGGTATGCAAGTGGTCATCATACAGGTAGTTTGGGCCTCCTTTTGGTCCCCACTAATTAGTATTTTCTAAACTGCAGGCTGGGAACCAATAGATCATAAAATCAGTTTATATTTATAATAAAATAACAAAAGAGGGTTAGTATTGATTAGTGAACCATATTATTTATTGGATTATTTTGTATATACTTTCTGGAAAATTGAGGATATCATGTTAATAGCCTTTGGTATGTAAATTACCAGATTGTTGCCAGACTGAGAAAGATAGTACAAAGCATGCATGTGGCATTCACCGGGATTGAAAAATAATACATTTTAGCGTGAGGATTCAAACATGTTTTAAGTGAGAAATTGGTTAGAGGCTGAGGGTTGGAGGTACAAGCTGGTTTTGCTGGTGGCTGTCATTCTTTTCAAAAGTAAGGAAGTACAGTGCTAGTTTTTAGGAAATAATTTGCCTTATAAAGGCTTGACTTTGCAAGTTCATATCATGAATTGTCTGGTCTTGTAGAATTGAAATAGGCTCAGGTATAATCCAGTGATGTTGTCTCTAATTTGGGGCAAGTTATTAAACTTATTAGCACCTGTTTTCACGTAGAGATGATGAAATGGGACCTTAGGTATTTAGGATGTGTCATAAATCTTTCCCTTTTTTTTTTTTTTTTACAGATGTCTTGATGTTGCAGTTGAGAAGCTGAGGGACTAGAAAGGCTAAATTACTTGTATAAAGTTTTGATGACAGTGAGTAGGGCCAGGATTTTTTAAAAATGTTTGTTCTAGGGCTAAGGTTTGAACATTGGTTTTTGTTAACGCCAAATAGTAATGCTATAAACATTCCTGTACAGGCTTTTGTATTCAAATATCTTAGATATATACCTAGGAATGGAGTTGCTGGGTCATGTAACCAATTGTTTTTATTCATACCAATGAGTTCTGACATCAACAACCAATTCTCCCAACTCATCACCAACAGAGTGGTTTAATATAAAGAATGCAGATAAATGGCCAGATGAAGAGGTGCTTTAGATGAGTTCCAGAAGGATTCTTAGCATAGGAGCTTCTCTTCCTGTGGAGTTGGGATCTTGCCACCCTCCCAGCATGAGAGTGTATTTTTCACTCAGAACTCTCCAAATTCTGACTTTTAGGGGTTTTTGTGAAGGTTTCTTTACCTAGTCATGATCGATTCATCATTGGCCATTGATACATCATTGGTTCGCTTTTTAGCACCTCTCCCTTTTTTGGAGGTTGGGGTGTGACTGAAAGTTCTATTCCTCTGTTCATACCTTGGTCTTTCTGGTGACCAGCCCCCTCCGGAAACTATCTAGGGACTACTAGTAAGTAACCAGCCATCTCATTAGCATTGAAAAGACATTCATCATTTGGAAGGTTTCTGAGCGTTTTAGGAGCTGTATCCCAGCCAGAAACCCCAACTAGGGACAAAGATCAATTACTTATTTCTGATTCTACATATGGTGGCTGTTTAACTTTTTGATGAACTGCTAAACTATTTCACAAAGTAACTGCACCGTTTTACATTCCCAACAGCAATCTGAGGGTTCCAATTTCTCTACATCCTTGTCAACATTTGTTATTATTTTTCTGGATTCCATCCTAGTGAGTGTGAAGTGGTATCTCATTGGGGTTTTGGTTTGCATTTCACTAATGAATAATATTGAGCATCTTTGATTGTTTTATAGCCTAAAAATGAGTATTTCTGGTTACTAAATCACTACAAAATAAATTCCTTTATTAAATTTATTGCTTACCTTAAAAATAGTATTTTAGTAGCTACCTCTTAAGTATGAAGTCTGTAAATTAAATATTAATAATACGGTTTAGATTAGTTGTGGTTATTACATGTTTTGGTTTTTGCCTTTGATCCCTGTAGTACCTTTCAAGCTAAAGGAAAGGATCCTGACCCTGACTCAGATCTTTTGATTTTCTCCTAATTAAGAAAGGTCTTTGCTGGTGTGGGATAAATGAGTAGGTTCCTTTAAAAAGTAGTTTCTTTTTGTGTATATATTTTTAAAACTATCCCTTTGCACATTTGGTGCATTTAGTCCTGGACTATGCATGATGTACAGGACTTCTGAATTTTGAAGTCATTGAATTTTATTAGAGGTGGTTATGTTCCTTTGTAATGATTTTTTTGGTTGTTTCTCAAGGAAGGATAAGTGATTTCATGAACTTCCATTTGTAGTAACTATAAGAAAAGCAAAAACTGATAATTGTACAAGATAGTGGTAAGAAGATGATTTCTGAATCTTGTAAATATATGGTTTTAGGAGTGGACTCATAAACATTTAAAATTACACTGACAAAATGCAGGAAATGAAAAGAAAGCACACCATAGATCATGCATGTGGCAAAAATGTTCAGTCAAACTTCATGTCTGACTTAAGTGAATGAAAAACGGTCTAATACTCTTTTCCCCCTGTCATACAGGAACCAGGATTACCGGAGAGAAAGCAAAGCCTTCCTGTGGTGCTCAACTGTGAATCCTTCTCACTGTTCACCCTGGATGTTCTCTTCACTGTGGGATGAGGTAGTAGGTTGTATAGTTTTAGGGTCACACCCACCACTGGGAGATAACTATACAATCTACTGTCTTTCCTAACGTGATAGAAAAGTCTGCATCCAGGCGGCCTCATGGAAACTCAATAACTAATTGTATGATATTTAAGATTTAACTTATCTTTTTAGATTAATTTTAAAGCTGTAGTGCAGTATTTGTTTATGATGTGAAAGTTGTTTGTTTTAGAGAGAAAATCTTTGCTAAGTAGGCTGGATGGGGTGGGGATACTTTTTGTGCCTCTCTGTGTCTCAAAATAAGTATATATTTTATTTTGATGCTGATAATTTTATGTTGGCATTTTCTTTTGAAAGACACTGTGCTCTCCATTCCAGAGGAAAAGATTGCTCTATCAGAGTGAGGTAGTAGATTGTATAGTTGTGGGGTAGTGATTTTACCCTGTTCAGGAGATAACTATACAATCTATTGCCTTCCCTGAGGAGTAGACTTGCTGCATTATTTTGTTTTTATCTAGATGATATTAAAACTCAGAATAATTAATTTTGATATTCTTTTGTATTTATGGTTTATCAGTTGTTAATTTTTCTGTTCAGTTATAGTACAGTAAACACGGTGATCCAGAATTTTTAATTTTCATATACAGTATACTTTAGAAATTTTAAATTAAACAAAAATCTCAAAGAATGGTGAAAAATAAGTAGCCTTGAGGAAATAAGAAGGGACCAGGCCCCTTTGGAAATATGAATAGGTTCATTACCTTACATCCTGGTACATACAGGCCCCTTTGGAACTATGAATAGGTTCATTACATTACATCCTGGTACATACACCCAGGGTGAGGTCCAGGGTGGTAATGATAAATACCAACTGGAAGGGTACTGTCTGAGCTAAAATAGGGTCAGGTTGATTATGATTCATTCCCAGTTTGGGTTTTGGGTTAGCCTTGAAGAATGTTGTGAGCACTATGCCATTTGTATGTTGGTTTAGGACAGACTTTACTTACCAACCTGGGAGAGGAGAGATGAGCTCTGGGTTCTACCCTCTTACCTTTGTCCCCAAACTCCGAAGCGGTCCTTCATTCACAAAGGGAGGTATCTGAAACTGTCAGATACGTAGTTTGTTGTTTTAAAGAAAATATTAGAAACATTCTAGAAAGGACTACTTGAATTTTAAGACCCATGAAAGGCATGTTTCCATTTTCTTTCGAGGTCCAAACCGTATGCTACCTTGGGCCTTATCATTAAGTAAGACTAAAAAGCTCCCTGCTTTAAGTGCTTGCTGATCAAACTTTTATTTTGGGAGAAGAGGTGGAGGGAGAGACAAAGTGTGGGTGTGAGAGAGAGGTCACCTTCACAGATTTTTCGATTTATCTTAATATCTAAGATAATCACGGTGCTGTTTCATTGGTAGTAAGGACTTTACATGAGAGAAAACATCAAACTTTCTTGGATGGATCTAACCCAGGGGACTTATCCTGGACCAGATTTATGTTTTTCATTTCATCCCTGGCATATATAGATGGAAGCTGCTTGGAAATTGGTCTTTGTTCTAAACTGAACAACACTGGGGAAAATGACATTCATTGCCTTTTGGTGTGCCAAAGAAATGTAGAAGTACTTGAGAAATTCTCTTCAGTTGAATCTTTGTTATATTGACAATATGTATAATTTGCTGAATGCAGTCATGAAATTTTGTGGTTTTCTGATGCATGTACCTCCATACATATCGTTACAACTCTGCAGTTGGAAAATACCCTTATCTAACTAGTTATTAAATAAGTCTGGAGAAAAATGAATATCATATTAATTACATAAGGGCTTATTTCACATTCTTATTAGCTAAGCAGAGTAAGTGAGTCAAATTATGGAGAAGTATGTTTTGTAAAAATACTTTAAAAGTACCTTTATGGAAAATGTGACTGTCTCTAAAAACTTGTTTTTAATGACAAAAATTACGATCAGGATTTGCTTCTGTTTACTATACTTCAAGGGTCTCAAACTGAAATACCTTCAGAGATTCAGGAGGAGTTGTTTGTAACTAGGAAATACTTGACATCTAAGGGGACAGGCAGTAAATTAATTTGCTCTGGTTGATAGGTAGCAAGCAGGATTTATATACAGTATCACCTAATTTTTCAGCTTATCAAGAGATACTGGAAATTTTATGGAATTTGATAACTTAAATTTCGGTAATTATAAATGTTTTAAATGAGTCAGTAGCTCCAAAAATACGTGGTGGATTTGCAGCCTCTGATGTAAAGTTCTTGTTCTTTTGTGACTTTAGGTTGGATTTTAAACAGATAGGCTTGTGGGTTTTTACCAACATCATATGACCAGCAACTTTTCAAAATTGTCAGTTAAATAGTTCTAATTGGTTTGAATTTGAAATAAAGTTCAAATAACTTGAGCTCATTTAACAGGTTAATTTGAGGTGCATCTGCCAAGTAGGAGACGAGCAAGAAATAAAAAATGGGTTCCTAGGAAGAGGTAGTAGGTTGCATAGTTTTAGGGCAGGGATTTTGCCCACAAGGAGGTAACTATACGACCTGCTGCCTTTCTTAGGGCCTTATTATTCCACGGTCACCTGCTTCCTTGCTACCTTGCTTTGGGTTCAGCAGAGTTCTTTCTGCGGGTTTTCTCATACGTGAAAACGTTGTGAGAATACCAAAGACTGTAGTGTTTGCATTAGTGTTGTGAAGAGCAGCATGGTGCCAACATTGATTGCTGAAAGTCAACTAATGAGAATTTGAGATTTACCCGGTTGCTTGTGTGTCTCCCTTTGGGGTCACTGGAAGGTTTTGGAAAGCATAGTTTTTGATCAGGTTCCCCATTCTGTGATCCAGAGACTGTCAGCTGTTCCCTCTCTATAGCCTCTATGTTATGTCTGAAGAAAAACATTAACAAAACTATTAAAAATATTTTGCCATTCTACACTGTATTTGTAAGTGTCAAGTGTTCATCTTGCTACATTTCTGGGTTTCTCTGTCTTCTGTACTTAAAATTTGGGACAGTTCTTAATGTGGTATTGCATGGTTTGGGAATGGGTAATTGCATTGAGCTGCTACTCACTGTGATTGGTCTGTTTTAATGTGTACAAGGACTGGTGGGTTAATAAATGAAAATGGTTGTCTTGATAGTAGACTTAGCTGTTTTGTTAAACTTCTGCATCTTTTCAATAAAATGATTACATACTTGAAAACTTGTGCTTTTTAAGTCATTCTTATCCCTTCAATTCTTGAAGAATTAGAGGCATTTTTCATTTGTAACATTTATATTTAAGATCTTAGTTTCATTTTTTTATTACCAGTAATTTGCTTATTATACAATCATTCACAGATGTATGTTAATAAAGCTAATGCAGAGTCGGGCTCGGTGGCTCAGCCTGTAATCCCGCGCCTTTGGGAGGCTGAGGTGAGTGGATTGCCTGAGCCCACGGGTTCGAGACCCGCCTGGGCAAGCGAGACCTCATCTCTACAATAAATCAAAAAATCAGCCAGGCGTGGTAGCACGCGCCTGTAGTTCCAGCTACTTGGAAGGCTGAGGTGGAAGGATTGCCGGAGCCCAGCAGGTCGAGGCTGCGGTGGCCGGGAGCGGCCACTGCACTCCAGTCTGGGCGACAGAGTGAGACTCCAACTCACTAAAAAAAAAAAAAAAAAAAACATATTCAGCCAGGCTCAGTGGCTCAGCCTGTAATCCCGCGTTTTGGGAGGCTGAGGTGAGTAGATTGCCTGAGCTCGCGGATCTCACTTGGCGAGACCTCATCTCTACAATAAATCAAAAAATTAGCCGGGCATGGTAGCACACGCCTGTAGTTCCAGCTACTTGGAAGGCTGAGGCGGAAGGATCGCTGGAGCCCAGCAGGTCGAGGCTGCAGTGGCCAGGAGCGGCCATTGCACTCAGCCTGGGTGACGGAGTGAGACTCCAACTCAAAAAAAAAAAAAAAGAAAACATATTCGTAAAACTGGTGTGGTGGTATGTGGTGGTACAAAATGTATTCCCAGCTACTGGGGGGGTAAGGGAAGGTGGCCTGAGGCAGGAGGACTGCTTGTGCCCAGGAGTTCAAGATCAGCCTGGACAACACAGCAAGATTAGTCCCTAAAAGTAAATAGATAGATAGACAGAATTTCATAAAACAATGTCTTTTCAGGTTTTTAATGTACTTTTATTATACATAAAACATATTAGGCAAACAAAGATATCATATTATATTTTGCTAGGACAATATAAGGATCCTGTCATTGCTATGGCATTAGAGGGAAAAATAAGAAACATTGAACACCCTTCCCTTTTTTAATATGCCCCTTGTACAGACATTAATGTAATTATCAATCTCTCATGCATGAGTACAAAAAAAAAAGGGAGAGTAACACTACACTATCAAAAATGATCTCTGGTGACAATGACAGTTATATAAGACATACCTTCTTCTAAGCTTGGTCCAGAAACAATCTCAAAGCTCGTATGCTCTGTTGACAGCCTACATAGATTGCTTCTGAAAGTATCATTATCTGACCCTGCAATTTTATCACCTTACTAACCACCTGTCCTTTCTGTAACTCACATAAACATAAAGCCTCTCCTTCCAGCTCACTTACCAAGTGAAAGGGTCTTTTCCAGGAAGATGGACACCTGAGCTCCAGGAACCATAACAGAAAACAGCAGGAAAACCACTCAACTACACTTTATAGTTTTATTTTCTACTATGGTCTTTCAGGAAAAAAGTGAATTTCAAATTTGAAAGTATAGTCCTCAAACACATTCTTCTACATAATACTACAGGAAGTTTGATTTGTTTTTTAAAGTAGAGACAGGTGAATAGGGCTTGAGTGAGGTTTCAGCTGATGATGATGAGAACCCCTGCTTTCTTCCCTTCATTTGCAGGAGAACAGCATTTCAATCATCCCTGTGGATTTTTATACACTAGATAAGATGCCAGTTCTACTGCTGCTGCTCTAAACAAATGTCAACAGCTTCTTCAGTGTTTTTCAACACCAACGTTAAAATATTTTACTAATTGCTTGGTTGAAAAGGAATCCGAGATTCATAACACCATAGGCTACAATACAGAAAAACATATCCAGAAGCTTTAGAGAACGTCTACCAGATGTCTGAGTTATTCAGAGAAGAGATAATCCTTTGGATGTTAGAATTTCTAAATTTTAATATAATTCTTACCATCAAAAAGAGTCAACAGTATTTCTCAGTGAGGGCACTATGGGTATTTTAAGCAGGACAATATTACAGTTAACACATTTGACCCCAGGGCATTAAAGGCCCATGGCTCTAACCAGTCACTGTGATAACACAAAGTCCACACACACATTGTCACATGGCTCCTAGTAGGACAGTACTGTCTCCCAACCTTAAAGTGTATTTCCCTGCCATCTTAAGTCACACAAAGCTCCGAAAAAGCTTCTCTTAATAATTTAATTATTTTGATAGACTACTGAGGTTAAGTGAAGATGCAAATAAAGATGATATGGAACACAGGATTAACCCCCTGAAAAGGCTCTTAAATAGGATGCTTGAAAAAGTCCCAAAGATCACTTTACTTTTTGGTCACTTTTTTCTCCCCTCTTAAAGGTACCTGGAAGCCACTGCTGTCTAATGTAGCCAGTGGCTAGATATGGCTATTAAAATTACAGTTCAGTTCTTCAATCATACCAGCAACAGGAACTCAATGGACATTTCAATATAGGAACATTTCCATTATTGTAGAAAGTACTATTGGACAGGACTGCTCTAAAGTTTCCTAAGCATATGACCTGCCACCTCACTGCCATTTTGAGGGTAGTTCACAGCAAAGAATCATTTAGTGGTCGTAACAGAAAGTACTTACGCAGTGCACAGCTCATCTCCAAACTTCTTTAACATTTGGCTTTGAAACAAAATTCCAGGCATAAGCAAATTAAAAACAAATTTCAGTATTAGGCCAAGTTGTTTAATATCTACAAAATGGATCAGTTTTCTTACATCATCTGCTAAACAAACTGTCCTACAAGATAATGTTGATCAGTGAAATAGTACCAGGAACATGCCTAACCTTTCTTTCTTCTCTAGATATCATCTTCTAAGGATCAAACTTTGTTTTATTAACAAAAGAAAAATGTCCAGCAGCTGGTATGCTTTCACAATGGTCTGTGTGAACTTTGGAGACCACAGAGGTACAGATGTCTATTTGTTCCTCCCAAATTCAGAGCTATTCCATCTTCTCTTTTAGCTGTTACTGGATACTCATCCTCACAGGGTTTGTTGTTGTTCACACACTTACCACACCTTGGAATGTGCCCAAGAAGGGGCCCAGAAGGTTGGACTCCAAGTATCTAATATGTTTAGCATATACGTTCTATAAAAGCACTTGATAAAGCTGTAAAAGTTATTTTTCTACCTCTCTACTATTTGAAGTTGTAAAATGAGGTCAGTAATTCTGTTGTAATTCTCTGTAAACCGGAGTTCCCCAGTTTGGTGTACCTAAATTCATTAATAGGTCTACTATTTTTTAAAGGGAGGGGGGAATATTCCAATCTCAAGTAATTTAGAAGGCAGTACAGCACAAGCATGCCTGAGTTCCATCCATATTCCACCACAAACTGACATACCCCAAGACCTCAGGCAAGTTGCACGGTAAACCAAGGTCCTCATTTAAAAAATGGAAGATAAAAGATTA
Organism: Tarsius wallacei; assembly: GCA_963574415.1. Lineage (NCBI taxonomy): Eukaryota > Metazoa > Chordata > Mammalia > Primates > Tarsiidae > Tarsius > Tarsius wallacei. Next base: position 14,528 of record CAUYQG010052142.1, read on the forward strand.
TCATGCAAAATGCTTAGCACATAGTAGGGGCACAAGGTATTTTGCTCTTACTTTCGCCTTGGTATTCCTTCTGCCTGGAACATTTTTTCCCTGATAGTGCAGAAAGCTAGCTCCTTCTCATTCTTTAGGTTCAGTTTAAATGTCACCTTCTTAGAGAGGACTTCCCTGACCATTTAAGTTCCGTATGGCATGTTATTCTCCATCATAGCTGCCTGTTTAGTTCCTTCCCATCACTTCTCACAACGTATAAGGAATTTATATATTAGTTTAGTTATTTATTATCAGTTTTTCTTACCAGAACATAATTTCCATGAGGATATTGTATCCTCGGAGAATAGCAAAGTACCTGGCATATAGTAGATGCTCAATAAATAGATGATCTAAGTGAGTAAATGAATTACTAGATTAAACAAAGTTAAGTGTTTTCTTTCTACAGGACTTCTCATACTTTTCCAAGAAAATCTACCTTGCGACTCTTCTAGAGAGCCATAGAGTATGGAGTCTTTTTCCAGCTTACTGGCCTTCTATGTTCTTTTAGAACATCTTCATGTTCTTTTAGAACATCTTCATATCTCCAGAACTAATGTTTTATGGACACAAACTGGGGAAAAAAAATCAGATACAGATGTCCATTCAGTTGTGTCCTAGAAAGTATAAGTAATATCTAAATGTCACGCAGACATTTTTATCACCTTCCTTGGCAAAAGGAGGCACCATGAGAAAACACTGAAATAACAAAATCATACCAGGTGACATTCTAATTTCTGCAGATTAATAAAGGCTAATAAATATACTCAGAAAATGATAGCTAATAAACTGTAAGGTTTTATGTCCTGCTGGTTAAAAAGAGACTGTATCTACATAAACGAGCCTGATACGATGAAGTAGCACTAACAGGCTCATATCATCTATCACCAGATCAACTTCTACAAGAACTGGCAGAGGTATTAGCTGAATTTCCTAGACAGTGTATCCCAAAATACGTTACCACATATTTGGACATGATAAGTATCAAACAAAAAGAACTTTGAGTGTGCAGTTAATACTAGAAACCAAAAAGTAGAAGACACATCAGTCTGTAATGGAGGTAAGAAGGGGTAGGAACCCCAGTCTAATCCTATAAACTCACTAGGAAATCCAAGAAAGTCAAATATCAGAGATCAGAAAATGGCAGCACACAGGTCATACCTAGCTCACACATGTGCCTTATTGGACCCAGACAACATTTAAAATTTTTTAAATTAGTTGCTGGCAACTGCAAACTGGGAAACATTACATAAAAATGGACATTTCCTTAGCTGGGCATGGTGGCGTGCATCTGTAGTTCCAGCTACTTGGAAGGCTGAGGCGAAAGGATCACCTAAGCCCAGCAGGTCGAGGCTGCAGTGGCTGTTGGCATGCCTGTGCACTCTAGCCTGGGTGACAAGAGTGAGACTCCAACTCAAGAAAAAAAAAAGGATGTTTCCAACTTTCCTTGAAAAGTTAGATAATATAGTCACAGGTGACTGACACTCCCCCTTAGCAACAACTGACTAAAACAAATAACTCACTGCCTCATCTAATTTACCTTCCTGACACCTATTATAAGCTTTTGAACTTGCAACTCCTGGATATACTCAAAGTTGGAATCCACATCATGGGTCAAATACCAGGAATGAGGAAGAAGCAAGCACAGTGAAACAAGAAAAACTTGACATTACAATCTGCAGCATCATCCACTCCATTTTGTAGACAGTTTCCTTCTTACCCAGGCAGGGCTGCTTTCCATGAGCTCCCAATAAGTGACAGCCCTCGCCATTTAAGGCTGGCATGCCACCTTCCTGCTCATCATATCACCTCACCAAGAAGGGATTATTCCCCTCACTTGGCATTTCACACTGGTGATGAGGGTAATAACAATAATGCCTTTCATTTGTGGTAGACTGCTTTTAAAAAGTTTTCAGGTGAACTTAGATATCTATTTAAGTATATTACCAAAAAATCACCTCAGGATAGGGAGGACTGATATCACTATTCTTAACTTACCAAATGGTAAGACACAAAGAGATTATATTGTCTCTCACAAGGGCAGAGCCAATATCCAGATCTCCTGGATTGGTGGTTTTTTCCTCTCTTCTAACTATCCACTAAATTTTGTTATGTGTATTAGTTTGGGCTAGCAGAAACCTGATACATTCAAATTAGAAGATTTTGAGGAAAACTTAATAAAGATGGAGAAAGGGCACAGGCTATGATGGAGGGGACAGTCTGATAACTCCCTCTCTTTAAGTCTGCCAATCACCTACCAGGTTCCCGCCACTGACTAAACCCAATGAGAAGCCAGAGGCAAGCCATCTGCCCAAAGAAGGTCTTATTAGTTGCCTCCCAGGGCAGAATGGAAGAGAAGAAAAAAAATAAACAGATGAAAAGTGAATATGAAAGAGTGAACAGAAAGTGACTGGTACATCATGCAATTTCCAGTCATTTATTTTACATTATACATATTCTCAGGATTAATTTCCCAACAAAAAAAAAACTTCTGTTAGCACTTTGTGTTCTAAAACTATATACTTACTTCTCTGTTTTATTATAGTCTCTAAGACAGATCTCTTCCAATATTAAAGTATTCTTTCTTAAGCTCTATTATAATTGATTGTTTACTTTTAAGGTTTCAATGATCAGAAAGCAATAAACATAAGATTTCTTAACTCAGATTTAAATAATAATAGCAAATCATATCCTGTAAATTTATCTTAAGTTATAATGTAAGACTTACTGATTGGCATATTTTTAAATCTCTCAATTTGCAGGTATCAAACTCAGTTATGCAGCAGCTTTGTAATATGCCTATAATGTCATATTTACTTAATTGCATTTTGGATAAACACTTTACAATGGGTTTAATATGCAAAAATAAATAAAGTATTCTTTCTAATGCCTTAATAAATTCATTTTTAATAGTTTTAAATATAAAAATATCACCAAAGGTTTTATCTAAAAACATTGTATCCATTGGTTTCTCTTTGGAAGTAAACATATGCTTTCAAATACATCTAACAGATTATACCATAAAATCAGGCTTTCTTTCCCCAATGAGCTACAATTGCTTTCTTAGTCAATGATACCATTATTTATTATGCATAAAAATCACTGGTCAATTAGAGATTATATATTTTAGAAAATAATTAAGTACGCTCTTTAGTTTCCTTGATACTTTTGGAAAGCTGTCTTTGAATTTCAGAAAGTTAAGTATTTTTAATTATTAACCAATCCCAAACATCTTCCGATCTATTTGCTTCAAAAGTAAATTTAGCATCTTGAAGACATTATGCTAAATGAAATACACCAGGCACAAAAAAATAAAATATTGTATAACTCTTCCTATATTAGGCTCGTAGTACAGTCAAATTCACAGAGGCAGAAAGTAGAATGGTTGCTGCCAAGGGCTAGAAGGAAGTGGGAATGAGGAGTTAGTTTAATGGGTACAGAGTTTCAGTTGGTGAAGATGAAAAAGTTCTAGAGATGGATGGTAGTGGAGTTTGCACACAACAATGTGAATGCACTTAATGCCACAGGACCGTATACCTTAGAAAAGGTCAGAAGGGTAAATTTTGGTATATATATTTTACCGCTATAAAAATAAGAAAATTTAAAAATTAAGCATCTACCTCCCAACATCTACTTCATGCTAAAGTAAAAAATTAGTCTAGTGTCTCTGCTAGCTGCTTTTCTATGCTTTTTTACTGTTGATTCCTTAGCCAAATATCTATCTTCAATGTGTTTAGAACCCTTCTTGTCACTGGTTTTGAAGTTTTTACATCATAAGCTTCATTCCTAAACCTTCTAAATAAACTCTATTTCCCCTAGTGCTAGTATCCATTCTGAGAATAAAGGCATATGTATCCCTCAGAGACACTCTTTAAATTATTTATGTGCCTAGCCCAGGTCAAACACTGAAGTTTCAAAGACGATTGCATCAAGATTTCTGTGATCAAGGAGCTCCATTAATGGAAGATGCAAATATGACTGGATAACATTTCTGCATCCCCAAATTTAGATAGACAATCAGCCCTGCTTATTTCCTCAAAAGAGGCATGTATTAAGTTGGAAAAAGTAGTAGCCTAGGAACCTTTCAGGCTTTCTCAAAACAAAAGAGTAACTATTCATAATCGCTCCAACTGGAAACCACCCAAACATACATCCACAGTAGAATAAATAAAATGTGATCAGACATTGGAGCACTACACAGCACCGAGAATGAACAAACTGTTGATGCATCACAGTTGAAACTTACAAATATAACGTTGAGGAAGAAAAAGTCAGATAGAAAGATTCATTCTAGTTCCATAAAATTCAAAACAAGTAAAACTAGTACATGATGATAGAGGCTCAGAGAGGAGTAACCTTTGAGAAGGGGTTCAGATCAGGTTAGTGACAGGAAGGGGCCTATGGAAGGTCTCTGGAGTGCCAGCAACATTCTGTTTCTTGATCTGAGACATGGTGAAATGGGTGTGTCATTTTAAGAAAATTCACTAAGCTGTAACTTATTGTTTCTTCTCTTTTCTGTATAAATGTTATATTCAATTTCAAAATCTAATTTTAAAAATTTGTTCTCATGGGGTACAGGAGTAAAGTATAGAGTGTGTCAGATGATAGTAAGTACAATTAAACAAAACAAAGCAAGGAAAGGGAGTAGTGGGTGCCAGGGTATATAGATGGGTACTGGAAGGGATTTATAATTTAAAGGGTCATGAAAGGCTGAACTGAGCTGGTGGCATTTAATCAGAAACCTGAAAAAGGTATGGGTGTGTACCAGGCAGCTTTCTAGAGAGTAGTGCAAAGAATAGTTCAACCTATGTGTGTATGCTATAATTTATATAACACAGAGAAAACTGTTCACCTATTTCCTACCTTCCTTTCTTAGTGAAATTATAATAACCTAGATCATTACAGCATTTTTAAAAGGTATTTTCCCCTATGTGTACACACAACAGAACAAAACAAAACAAGACTAAGCCTTTAGATGAAGGAGATTTGGCATAGGCAGGGTTAGCCTGCTGAACAAAACCTAAAGGGATGAGTTTACCCAGACTAAGAAGAAATTGGTCTAAGCAGGATAAAGGAGAAAGTTGAAAGATAAATTACTCATTTTTATTCATTTACTCACTCACTCTACAGAGAAATCAAAGATGAAGCAATCACCAATCTGCCTATCCCATGTACCACACACAAACATGCATACATACAGTTGATGTATTCTATCAAGGATCACCAAACTATGAGGAAATAACAAACAAAACACTTTAAAAGGCCGGGCTTGGTGGCTCAGTCTGTAATCCCAGCAACTTGGGAGGCCGAGGCCAGTGGATTACCTGAGCCCGCGAGTTCAAGACCCACTCGGGCAACTTGGCAAGACCCCGTCTCTACAGTAAATAAAAAATTAGCCAGGTGTGGTAGCACATGTCCATAGTTCTAGCTACTTGGAAGGCTGAGACGATCGCCAGAGCCTAGCTGGTCAAGGCTGCGGTGGCCAGGAGCATGTCACTGCACTCCAGTCTGGGTGACAGAGTGAGCCTTCAACTCAAAAAGAAAAAAAAAACTTTAAAAAAGGGAAATATGAAAGACACAGAGACGGCTGGATGCAGTGGCTCAAGCCTATAATCCTAGCACTTTGGAAGGCCAAGGCAAGAGGATTGCCTGAGCCCAGGCGCTTGAGACCAGCCTGGGCAACTTGGTGAGATCTCGTCTCTACAATATATCAAAAAATTAGCCAGGCATGGTAGCATGCACCTGTAGTTCCCGCTACTTGGAAGGCTGAGGCAGAAGAATCGCCTGAGCCCAGAGGGTCAACGCTGGGGTGGCTATGAGTGTGCCACTGCACTCCAGCCTGGGTGACAGAGTGAGACTCTGACTCAAAAAATGAAGAAAGAAAGAAAGACACAGAGACAATAACAATAGAAAAAGAATTTAAAAAAAAAAAAAAAAAACCTGAGAGATAAAAGATATTCCATTCCAAAAGAACAGATGCTATTGAAAAGAGAGGGGGTGGCAGAATGGGTGAATTGGTTGACATATAAATGATACCTCAAAAAATATAGAGAGGATATTGCCTAAACGCCCACAATGTAGCCTGGTGAGAGGGCTAAGTCCCAGAGCCGTGCCATCCAAAAAGAGAACCACAAGCTACATGTGGCTACTCAGCACTTGAAATGTAGGGAATTTGAGTGAAGATGTGCTAAAAGTGTAAAGTACACATTGGATTTTAAAGTCTTAGCACAAAACAAACCTGTAAATATCTCATTAAGAATTTTTACATTTAATACATTTGAAATGATAATGTTTTAGATATATTGGATGATGTAAAATATATTAACAAAATTAATTTCATCTGTTTCTTTTTACTTTGTTAATATGTTTTCTAGAAGATTTAAGACTTGGAACATGTGGCTCACGTGTGACTTGTATATCACATTTCTCTTGGATCCCACTATACTAGATCATACATTCATTGAAGACAAAGGTTGTATCTAAATAATTTTTGTGTCCTCTAGGGAGCCTACAGCAAGCCTCAGTAGGTATCAGCTGAATAAATAATGTATGTTTCACAGCATTAGTCTTCAGGTGTCTTTTTGAAAATGAACATTTTGAAAGTACACCCTGAGGCAAGGTGGATAGTCAATTCAAGTAACACTGTTCCATTCTCCTTGTCTGTTGTTGATTATTTAAGGTATTTTGGGTATCCTTTATAGATCATAACTTACTCATCCCATACTTGATAAGAATACAATGATCACTATAATCACTAGCCTCAATTAAGTCAATAGCTATCATCACAGAGATTTCAAAACTCAAGAAATGATAAAACCTACTGCTCTATCTTTTAACACGGCGCCCCCTAGTGCTAATAATTTTACTACAATGTAACAAACACTGTCCACAAAGACCAATTCGCTTTACAATAGTTTTAAAATAAATTTAACTATGAAATTTGCATAAACAGTATGTTAAAGAACTCTCTGAAAAATATAGTAAAAACTAAATGCTGCAGATATCTAAAATACTGGCCTCAAGTGAAACAGAGGAAGTAATGAAACTTCCTAATGAAAGGAAGTTGAAGAGAAAATATCCCTCAGTATCACCTAAAAAATATCAATAGACATTCTATTTATAAAAGTGGGTAAACTAGCAACCTGATTTGAAACCAATTATTGCTCCATAGAGACCCAAATAAACACTTTGACCACCAGATTCATCAAAGCAACTGATGTAGCTGAGATATGGACTGATTCAGAAAAACATTTATGATGCCTCTATAGATTTATATAAACAATTCAAGCACTTTGGATTTTTCCAGGTCATAACAGAGGTTAAATAACCAGTACCCCTAAAATAGCAAAAGAGACAAATAATTCATAATATTAGAACTAGCTAGGGAATTTTGGGAAAATAAGAAAAGGTATAGTCATGGTGGGTGACTCCTGGTCCCAGAGAGAGAGTGACTCCAGAAGTGAATAAGAGAAGCCCTTGGTGACAGGATTCCTGCAAAGTATACATGTGAGCAAGTAGCAAGGTCAGAGATGACTTTACAGAACTAGGTGTAGAGAGCAATCTTATGAGAAATCAATATGTATGAAGTTCAGGGGGTGGCGTACAATCAGGAGCCAAACCAGAGGCCAGTTTTCAGTGACAAGAATATGGGATTAAGCATAAAACATGAAAGGAGAAGCAGTTTTCTGGCCACAGCCTTAAATAGTCAGGCCAGTGATGCCACACAGGCCTGAAGACCCAGGAGGCTACAGGATAGGATGAATACTCCCAGTGAGTCTACTCCTGTTCCTGAAATACATCCCAGCTTCCTGGGGACTTCCCCAGAATCCATCTAGATGAAAAATAGCCCATTTAGATTGTTCTACATAACATGTGAGCACTTATTTACAGTCCTTCTTTAGGATGACTGAGAATAGTGAAGAAGAGAGATGCTTCAAATGACACATCTCACTCTGTCAGAAGAAAAGGCATACAGTCAAAATCTATATAAATTCCTGGGCGATAGCTAATGTCCTGCTGAAAAGAATACTGAGCCGGGCTCGGTGGCTCAGCCTGTAATCCAGCGCCTTTGGGAGGCTGAGGTGAGTGGATTGCCTGAGCCCGCGGGTTCAAGACCCGCCTGGGCAAGCGAGACTTCATCTCTACAATAAATCAAAAAATTAGCCGGGCGTGGTAGCGCGCGCCTGTAGTTCCAGCTACTTGGAAGGCTGAGGCGGAAGGATCGCTGGAGCCCAGCAGGTCGAGGATGCAGTGGCCGGGAGCGGCCACTGCACTCCAGTCTGGGCGACAGGGTGAGACTCCAACTCAAAAAAAAAAAAAAAGAATACTGGAAGGCTGGTGGCCAGGAGGTTGGAGATTGGGAATGTAGATAGGCTGACTATTTGAAAGGAATCAGAAAATGAGAATACACACATGAATTCTCATCAACAGGTCTGGCAGCAGAAGTTCTTAATCATCCATCTCGGTCTTATTTGCTGGTTCCTCCTCTTCCTTCCAACTTCTTTGGGTTGGAAAGCCCCACAATGCAATTTAACGCCTTTTATATATACCCACTCCTTCAGTTACCACATATAATCCCACCTAATCAAATCTATCTCTCTACCTCCAGACGCATACATCCAACTATCTACCTGATTTCTCAATTTGAATACTGGAATATCTCCAACTTAACATATCAAAAACTAGTCTTTCTCCTAAAACCTACTCCTCCTTTCCCTCACACCAGCCTTCCCCATCTCATCTGATGCCAACTGGGATTGGTAAATGGATGGTCTCTTCAAAGAATCTTATATTAAGCTGTGATTTTCAATAAACTAAAATTTAAAACTGGAAGTACCTGGAATTCATTTGTCCTGACAGTGGCATCCAGAGAAAACTATGCCTTAGTTTCTTCTACCTAGAACTCTGAAGATTCTCTAGATTGTCCTTTCTAAAATCTAATTATTCAATCTTTCATAGATTCTAAAATTGTTCACTTTTCTTAAGATAGTCAAAGTCAGTTTCTGTCACTTAAAAATAAGCCCCTTCCCCTATACAACTACCTCTCAACTCACTGTTTCTGCTTTATTACCCCCAACTCTCAACAGCCCCTGTTCCCAGTCCTCCTTTCCACTTAAGTTAGGATGAAAAACAGAATCATTCAACTTTCAACCATTACAGATTCTAATCACACAATCCCAGAACCACTCTGAGAGTTACTTCAGAAATTCTAAACATTATCACCAAGGTATTTATTTCCAAACTGGGTATGCCAGCTATTCACAGAAAACACGAAAAGTAGGAAATCTGCAGCAGAAGTTCCCCTACAGCTCATCTAAAATAGTTCCATACCACAAACTTGATAATCCTTTCCTCTGATTCCACACACACACTATTATCGCAGCCAACCTCAATCAAACACAATTAATTATTCCTAACTGCATGAAAGGAAGGGCCCATGTCTCTTCTCTGGATCCCCATGTGAGGCAGGCTTGAAAAACGTTTGTTGAATTTTATCAGAAAGTAAAACAGGAAGTGCTTCACATTTTTTAAGTCATCATACTCCAAATGATGTGCACTCTGAGTTGTATATGATGTTGATTATCCACTACCATATGTCTGAGTGTGAACTGTCTGCTAAGCTTTTCTGGTCGCATTAAAAAATCAAGAGGAAATTATATGGGCCTATAAAATGCTTAATTATCTTGATAGTTCTAACTAATTCATGTATTAGCCTAGGTCCAATTTCGTGCACATCTTTAAAACCATGAACACTATTCCCCCTTTTTTAAAGTAAATATCATATATTTAAACTTAGAGGGTTGGGAATTATATGGGTAAACAGAATGATCTAAAAGAACTTTAACATTCTCATCTAATTTCTGCCCCTACTTAGCCTTAAAATACCTCATCAACAGGGTAAACATGATTATCAATACCACTATACAATTCTCAAAGGTCAATAAGATGTATTTGCACCATCTAGTGGCAAAAAGAATTACTCTAGATACCGTTTCCATTGATAGCAGAGCTCAATTGCCCACCAAAGCAGTTCTTGTTCAGGACCCAATTTTGTTAATGAATTTAATAATCATGTAGCTACTAAATCAAGGGTAATGCCAGTTTTAAAGTAAAGACTAGGACTGAATGGTCATTAGGAAAGTCCAAATTCAGATGTCTTCACATCCTTGCGTGAACCTCCTAAACTTGTAGTGGAGGGAAGTGAATCGCACCTGTGCTGAGCACCCACTCTGCCATGTGTGCTGGGCATATTTACATATGCTGCACCTCATTTAATACTCATAGCAACCCAGTAAGAAAGTTATTCAAATCCCCACTGTACAAATGAGAAAACTGACCCTCAGATATTAAACAAGTTATCATAAGTCAAACAAACATTAAGTGATGCAGTCACTTCCCCATTTGCCTCTCATCTAAATATTCCTGAGTCCCTGGGAAAAAATTAAGTAATACAATAGGTAAAATGTATACAAATTATCTGAGCACTTAGTTTCAGCCACATATAACTGACTCCAGCACAGAAAAGAGACATGTGCTGTTGTGAAACAGGTAATCCTTCAGACTTTGGGATTAACCAGACTACCATCTAAAAGAAAATAGAGCCTGTATTTCTGTATTTTCTGTTACTCAGAATACTTGAAGCTGGGTACTTTATTGTGTTTTTGTTTTTGTTTTGTTTTGTTTTTTGAGTTGGAGTCTCACTCTGTCGCCCAGACGGGAGTGCAGTGGCACACTCCGGGCCGCTGCAGCCTCAACCTGCTGGGTTCTGGCAATCCTTCCGCCTCAGCCTTCCAAATAGCCAGAACTACAGGCGCGCGCTACCACGCCTGGCTAGTTTTTTATTTATTGTAGAGACGAGGTCTCGCCAAGTTGGCTAGCTTTTGATTTATTGTAGAGACGAGGTCTCGCCAAGTTGCCCGGGCGGGTTTCCAACCCGCGAGCTCAGGCAATCCACTGGCCTCGGCCTCCCAAAGTGCTGGGATTACAGGCTGAGCCACCGAGCCTAGCCAAAGCTAGGTACTTTATAAAGAAAAGGAATTTATTTCTAACAGTCAAGTTAGGGTTAGCGTTAGAGTTAGGGTTAGTCCCAGGTTGAGGGGCTACATCTGGTAAGAGTCTTCTTGCTGATGGGGACTCTGAAGAGCCCAAGGCAGCACAGAACACCACTTAGCAAAAGGGCTGAACATCTAACATGCTAGCTCAGGTCTGTCGTCCTCCTGTTATACAGCCAGCAGTCCTCCTACCATGACAACTCATTCATCCATTCATAAGGGCAGAGCCTCCGAAAGGCTCTGTTTTTTCAATACAGCCACACTAGGGATTAAGTTCTAACATAAGTTTTGGAGGGACACCATAGAAGAGCATGCCTTAGTCCTGAACACAGTGAAGTAAAAGATCATGGGCTTTGGTATCAGGCCTATGTACAAACCAAGGTTAACAAACTATTATTAACTGAGTGCCTACTTTGTGGCAGAGCACAGTACTGGAGGTGGGGACCAAAGGTGCCCATGACAGACACATCCTGCTGTCACAGCACCTACAGTCCTGTCACTGAATAACTGCCAGTCTGTGGAAGAGTTGACAGATGAATATCCCTTCTGGTACACTGGCAGAAGCTACTTAGTCTATAATCTGTTTTGTGCAAAAAAGAAGTTTCCTAAAAAAAATTTTTTTTAAGTTGTTTAAAGACTGTCCCCTTCATAAGGAGAAGCTTTTATAAATTATTCAAAAATTTCTCCTTCTTCTCAGACATATACACAAACACACACACACACACACACACACACACACACACACACGAGACAAATATGTACTGGAGCTTATGTTAAAACTGCTGCTTTCCAGTAGACATGCTCTTTGCAACAAGGTTCAATTCTTCACAACTTCACAGAATTAGATCAATTTTTAGCTTAAGAATTGGTGGGCCAGGTGTGGTGGCTCACACCTGTAATCCCAGCACTTTGGGAGGCTGAGGTGGGAGGACTGCTTGAACCCAGGAGTTCAAGACCAGCCTAGGCAACATAGAAAGACCTCATCTCTACAAAAATTCAGCAGGGTATGGTGGCACACGTCTGCAGTCCCAGCTACTAGGGAGGCGGAGGTGGAAGGATCCCCTGAGCATAGGAGGTGGAAGCTGCGGTGAGCAATGAACGTGCCCCACTGCCCTCCAGCCTGAGCAACAGAGTAAGATCCTAACCAGAAAAAAAAAAGAATTGAGGGATGTAACAAACAGATGATAGGAAGAAGATAAGACTTTGGAGCGAAAAAAGGAGATCATTGTTGAAATTTCAGGTCTGCAGAAATAACTAATAGATTATTTGGATTTTTTTAAAAGGCAAGAAGAAAGATAAGGGGGTGGGAGGATCATAAAGGTGGGCCCATCTCTTCTTTCTCTTCCCCTAGAAGCTTAATAATTCGGTTCTAAAGTCATAGGTGACCCCAAGTAAGGCAGACATCTATGCTGGAGTGAAGACACACAATGGTAGGGGAGGGAAGCACGGAGACTCAGAGCAGGGTGAGGAGAGCATCTATGCATGGGAGCAGCCTGCTTAGGATGTCACAGCCCAAGCAGAGGATGGAAGATATAATGACAGGGGGTGGACTGCACATGGTGTGAGAGCCCAGTGTGTGAGGAGGCACCCCTAGGGAAGAGAGATGGATAGATGTACGCAGAGGATATTGGGTGTTGCAGCCCAAACAGGATGAACAGAGCCTCCGTGGAGGGTTCTCGGCATGTGATATCAGAGACAGAGTGAGCTGGGAAGGGCTGTCAGGAGGCACCAGTTACGTATAGATGCATTGTGCAAGTAAGTAAATACATTAAGGAAAGTAAGTCTTTTAAGGAGAATGGGGCTGAGGTTTCTCATTTTCACAGAAGAAACTAATAGGAAGAGGAAGAAAAGTGGAATGAACCATGGAGAGATCAGATTGGAATTTGAGGTATCAATGTGAACTCATGATTTCGAGAGAGATAAGAACCAGATAGATATAAAAGCAATATACATGTAAATGTGTATATATCCACACATATACATACACATATATTCCCTCACTCTGTCCTCTGAAAGGGCCAGGAGCAGCAATACCTCAATGACAATAAGCACACCTTATGCCCAGATTTTGGTTTTTAAATATTTTTCTTCACTAAAGGGCAAAAGAGATCCTTAGAGAAATTGTTGATTCCAAGGCTGGAGCAAGAACAGTACACGATGAGACTGGAACATCTTAGAAAGGAATCAAATCTTCAAAGAATAACAGGGACATGTTAAAAGGAATAGAAGCCCGCTTGAAGGGGCTCTCACAGGCCAAGTCTGGGACAATTTGGTAATCAAAATAATGATAGTAACAAATAGGCTATAGCCCACTGAATACAACACAAAAGCAGGAGTCCATGCTGACATAAAGAAATAAAGCATACAGTCATGCACCACATAACATTTCAGTCAACAATGGACTGAATATACAACAGTGATCCCATAAGATTATAATGGAAGTGAAAAATCCCTATCGTCTCGTGATGTTACAGCCATCTTAACACTGTAGCACAACTAATTACTCACATGTTTGTAGCAGTGCTGGTGTAAACAAACCTACTGTACTGCCAGATGTATAACAGGATAGCACATGCAATTATGTGCAGTATATAATGCTAAATAATGATAACAAATGACTATATTCTTGGTTTATGTATTTATCACACTTTTTATCATTATTTTAGAGCATAATCCTCCTACTTATTTTTTTAAAAAAGGAGATATTCTAGAAAAAGGCATTGTTATTCTAGAAGATGACAGTTTTACGCATGTTACTGACCCTGAAGACCTTTTGGTGAACAAGATGTGAAGGTAGTAGACGGTAATATTTATGGTTGTGATCCTGTGTAGGCCTAAGCTATTGTGTATGTTTGTGTCTCAGTTTTTCATGAAAAAGTTTTAAAAGTAAAGATTAGAATTTTAAAAATTAAAAAGTCTTATGGAATAAGTATATAAAGAAAGAAAATATTTTTGTACAGGCAACAATGTTTTTGTGTTTTAAGTTAACTATAACTACATAAGAGTTAATAAGTTAAAAAATTTAAAAGTTTGTAAAGTAAAAAATTTACAGTAAAGTTAATTTATTATTGAAGAGAAAATGGCATTTTCATTAATTTAGTGTAGACTAAACAGACAGTGTTTATAAAGTCTACAGTAATGTACAGTAATGTCCTAGGTCTTTGCAGTCACTCATTGATCATCACTGACTCACCCAGAGCAACTTCTAGTCCTGCAAACTCCATTCATGGTAAATGCCTTACACAGTGTGCCATTTTGTATCTTTTATATTGTACTTTTACAGTATCTTTTCAAAGTTTAGATACACAAATACCATTGTGCTATAGTTGCCTACAGTATTCAGTACAGTAACATACTGCACAGGTTTGTAACTTAGGAGCAATAGGCCATATTACATAGCCCAGATGTACAGTAGGCTATAGCATCTAGGTATGTGTAAGTACACTCTATGTTCATACAACAAAATCACCTAATGATGTATTTCTCAAAACATAACCCTGTCATTCATGACTGTAAGTTAAAAGTCTGGTGCAGAATTTACATCGTTTCAAAGTGCCTATTCAAAAATATTTATTATGACAAAAGGAAATAGAATAACTTTATAGTAGAGAATCCTCATGGACACCACCTTAAGCAGGTGATTATAGTGAAATTTATCAGTAATGTGACCAATACAAATGATTTGCCACATGATAGGATGCAATGAGAAAAACAGCATCATTCCAGTCAAGGATACATACATAACCTGAACTTAATTATTTAAAAAACACTGGACAAACCCAAATACATACAAAATAACTGACAAGTATTTATCAAAAGTGTCAAAGTCATGAAAGTCAAGGAAAGACTAAAGAACCATTCCAGAATAAAGGAGTCTGGAGAGGCATGACAACTAAATGCAAGACATGATTGTGAACCGAATTATTCTGTTGTAAAGCTCATTATTGGAACCACTGGTGAAACTTGTATAGGATCTGAGAATTACATGGTGGCACTATACCGGTTTCTGATTAATTTAATCTAATTTTTTATTTGATGGGCATATTGTGGTTCTGTAGGGGAATATCCTCGTTTGTAGGAAACACACACGAAAGCATTTCAGAATGCTAGGGAGCTACTACATCAGCAATATATTATCAAATGGTTCTGGAAGAAAATAAACTGTACTATACTTTCAACTTTTCTGTAAATTTGGGATTACTTTCTAAAAAAAATTTTTTTAAGTGAGTCAGGAGACTGCCAGCTGTTCCTTTTTTTTTTTTTTTTAATTATTGTTAGGGCTCGGCTTGTATAAGAACATGCGCTGAGGGGGAAACGACCCAGAGCCCATCAGAGCCCGGTGGCTTACAAGTCTGGATGCACCATGATGTAAGAATAAAACCCTGGAGGGAAAAGTGATAGGAACACAGGACAAGGAGATTAAGGAGCCAATGAGGTATACTGGTTATGTGAAATGTTTAGAACTTGGGATATTTAGGACCATTTGGACTCAGGTTAGGTGCAGGAGTCTAACGTGAAAATGAATCATCTGGGCTGGGCACAGTGGCTCAGCCTGTAATCCCAGCACTTTGGGAGGCCAAGGCAAGAGGATTGCCTGAGCCCGGGGGTTCAAGACCAGCCTGGGCAACTTGGTGAGACCTCGTCTCTACAATAAATCACAAAAAACTAGCCAGGCATGGTGGCATGCATCTGTAGTTCCAGCTACTTAGAAGGCTGAGGTGGAAGGATTGCCTAAACCCAGCAGGTTGAGGCTGCAGTGGCCGTGAGTGTGCCATTGCATTCCAGTCTGGGCAACAAAGAGTGAAATTCCAACTCAAATACAAAAAAAACAAAAAAAAGAAAATGAATCATCTGACTGCCATGATAACAAAGTGAAGAATTGTTAAGATGATTAAGAATATGAGAATGATGAAAATGACAATGTTACATGGAGTAAAATATACTTTAAGTGAAGCACGGATATGGAGGAAAGCACTGAGTAACAAACTAGAAAGGTTCACTGGAGCTAACGGCAGAAGGCCTAGGATATTAAGTTTAGGGGTCTCTACTTTATTTGCTAGGCAACAGGAAGACATGAAAGAACCTGAAAGCAATATCCCAGTACACAGGATGGATTAGGAGAGCTTAGAGGCAAGAAGATCAGCTGGGAGATTATTGTAATAAGATTATAAGGGTTGAAATAAAAGCAGATGTAGACAGTGAAGAGAGGATCCATGAGGCACTAAAGGATTTGCTAAGTAAACACATGTAAAGGAAAGAATAGATGGCGATTATTATGAGCCTTAAAGAGACATTGAGCTCTCACAGGAAGATGAGACGAGATGCATATAAAGATTTATGTCTCAATGAAATATCCAATAGGCAGTTGAAAATGCAACCCTAAGCTGGGCTCGGTGGCTCACATCTGTAATCTCAGCACTTTGGGGCGATGAAGCAAGAGGAACATTTGAAACTAGGCGTTTGAGACCAGCATGGGCAACAAAGCAAGATCCCCCTCTACCAAAAATTCGAAATTAGTCGAGTAAGGTGTGCATGCCTGTAGTCCCAGCTATACAGGAGGCTGAGGCAGGAGGATCGCTTGAGCCCAGGAGTTCAAGGCTTCACTCGTGATTGCGCTACTGCCCTCCAGTCTGGGCAACACAGCAAGATGATGATGATGATGATGATGATGACGACGATGACGATGATGACAACGACAATATTAAAAATGCAAACCTAGAAGTTGGCAGCAGGTCAGAAAAGATATAGAGACCTGATTTTCATCTACCTGAGATCACTGAAGGGTATAGCATAAAAAAGGAAGATCACTGAAAACAGAACCTTGAGAAATGCCTCTTGTTGGGAAAAAGAAATTGAAACCAAAAAGAGTTGGAGTCACAGAAAAATGTCTTATGCTAGACATGTTCCAGTTGTCCCTCTGTTTACCACCCCCTCCCCCTGCCTGCCCTGGCCCTCTAGTTGGCTTCAGCCAGTGGGACTCCCCAATAGGGGAGCAAGCAGGTGGGAGGAGAACAGGCACAGAGTACATCCACCTGGCTCCTAATGTACAGACCGGCATATCTCCACTGAAGGTCATAGCCCTTCCATCCAGTTACCTCTTCGGGTTCCACGAGGGCTGCTTCCCCTCATCTCTTCAGTCCAAGGATGGTAATGGCTCCCTAGAGCTGCTTGCTCTAGGGTATGGCACTATCCCTTGTTACCAATAAGACATGCTTTATTATTATGTTGCCCACACCCCTGTAAACAGTCCTTTTATTAAATTATCCTCAATTACCAACTTGAGCGTGTGCTCTGTTTCTTGCTAGGATCTTCATTAACATACGGCCCTATCTTTTTCAGTCGTAGTTAGCTCTGTAATATATATCAAAGCATTTACCTTTCCCCACTACCCTTCAACAATAGTCAACAGCCTTTTCTAAGATCTAATTGGTCCATTCCATCTTTGGGCTCTACTGTTGGCTTTCAAGACTGGATTCTAAGATATCAGAAATGAGATACATCCTCACCAATCCCAGTGGAAGCTGGTTCTTCCAAGGAAAAGGAAATCTGGGAACATCAGAAAAGTTCACACATGCAGGTCAGAAAGCAACCTCTCCTCCTGGTAAGAGACAACGTTGTTCCACATGCACTGGCCCAGCCCTCCCGACCTATGGTTCCTCTCTTTGAAAATGTCATGTAAGTCTACATGTTTTTCCAAAGGATGCGAGGCTAGCCAGAAGGGCCAAGGAATGACTCAGCTGAGCTCAGCTGAGCCAGTGAAACAGGATGGTAAAGACCCAGGTGCCTGGAAACAGGAGAGATAAGTGAGGAGAGCAATGGGATATGAGAAGCAGAAGGCAAAGGGACACTAGAAATGTTGCTGGGATTATGAAATGTATCTCCTTTAAGATATACCAGTGTAGAATGACATTTCTTTTCACCCTTTTTTTTTTTTTTTTTTTGGTACGTATGGACTGTGCTTCTTTAAAAATATCACCACTGTGGAACTGGCCTGTTAGATCCCAGCATATACGTGATTACATTTACAGAGCACAAGCTCTGTGGGTGGCTTTCTTCTTCCCACCCCCCACTCCCACCTGGATGCAGCTCTCCAGCAAGCACTGCCTTCACATCGGAGAAGTGCCAACAAACAGGAAGTGCTCTTCCCAGAGAAACACACCAGAAACCCATTTATTGGAACCAACAACATCTGTGTGTTTTGGAATACAGTCACATTTTCCAAAGATTAGTTGGAATACAGTGCCTATAATTACTTACTAAATGGGTTCAATAAAATTAGATAATTAAGTGGAAAGAAAATTATGAATGCATCATGTACACAGAATCAGAATGTTAGAACTAAATGTGCCTTTCAAGAGGAAAGTCTAGCAAAAGAAAAACAGAAATTAGTTGGTAGCTAAAGCTTGTAACTAATTATAACTATCATAATCTCAGATTACAAATTTTTATTTTCATTACAAAAAGCCTCATTATTCTCACTGACTTTATAGTAAAAAAAATCTTTAAACAAATATACAGTATTTTGAAAGACATACACAATCAGAAATTAAAATAGTGATATATAATTAAACATTCATTAAACCAGCAAAAATGCTGAAGTCAAGTCACATGAAGATTTAGTGAAAATACTGAGAAATAGGAGCTTGCATAAGTTACTGGTGGAGCATACAATTGTACAACCATTGGGGTAGCCTGAATTACTGTTCATCATTCTTCACACCCTACTTGTATTTGAATTCTAGTCCACATCTTTGCCAGACAACTTTGCAGTAGCACCCACTAGAATGAACAAAGTATATTTTCCAGTCTCACTGATGCTGGGCTTGGCCATGTGACTTGCTCTGACCACTGAAATATGGACAGAAATGACAGTAAACCAGTTCTAGACATGGCCCAAATGAGATTTTACATATTCCACTTGCCTTCTTTGAAAAGCTTCTGCCACTTTCCATGAGAACATGGAGCCCAAAGGGAGAGTAGTGCAAATGGAGTGCTCCTAGGCAGGAGAGGGCCTTAATGACCATCACTGGGGATAGATGAGCCCTACTGGATTCTGCAGGGGGTTGGGACTCTCTTGAACAGGCTCAGAATTGTTATTACTTGTTCATACCAATATAGTTTTAGTCCTGCACATCCAGGTGAACAAAGCTTGAGAAACCCAGGTTTATTTGAGTTACATTGTGATTAATGGCAAAAAAAAAAAAAAAAATGAAGCTGGAATGACTGAAACCCACAAACAACAATGGGAATCCTTTGATATTTTGCCACATTTTAACACATACATCAGAGGGGCTTAATTTCCTAACATTCATCTTATTTCTAAAAGTAACATGTGATACATTAATTTTTAATTGATTTAAGAATTCTACCATCCTATTTTAGATAATTTGCTATATCCTGCAATAAGTAAACTAGGACAGAGAATCACATGCATATAACATTGTGCTGCAAGAAGTAATAGCTACTTGTTCTCCAGTGCTTCTAAGAAAAGGAGAGTGAGAATGCAAAGCAAAACCACATTGGGATACCACCTAACCCCAGTAAAAATGGCCATCAATAATAAAACAAAAAGATGCTGGCAAGGACGCGGAGAAAAAGGAACACTTCTACACTACTGGTGGGAATCCAAACCAGTGCAACCTCTTGGGAAAATAGTGTGGTGATTTCTGAAAGAACTAGAAATTGACCTTCCACATGACCCAGCAATCCATCTTTTGGGAATATACCTGGAGGAACTCAAATCATTCTACAAAAGACATACTGCACACGTGTGTTTATTGCAGTACTATTCACAATAGCAAAAACATGGAACCAACCGTGCTGCCCATTGAAACTGGACTAGATAAAGAAAATGTGGTACACATACATAATGGAATATTATGCATAAAGAAAGACAAACATGGACTTCGCAGCAACTTGGATGGATCTAGAGTCGATCATACTCAGTGATTTATCACAGAAGCAAAGAACAGAGAACCATATGTTCTCACTCATAAGCAGACCTTGAACAATTATTATAATACCATAAGAAAGGAAATGGCAGTGGTGGGAAACTGCCAGGGGATGGGAGGTGGGACTGGCAGTTGAGGGAAACTGCCAGAGGAGGGGAGGCACACCTTATCAACAAGGGCACCTGCATAATGATGAACATTTGTATACCTAACCCTGAACTGTACCCCACATCTTTAAAATAAAAAATTTTTTTAAAGCTGATAGAACCAAAAGAAGAAGAAAGAAAGAAAAGAGAGACTTTGCCAGATCCAGAAAGAAGCAGTTTTCATTGAAATGCAAGGCGAAAATATTGTCATTTCACAAATACAGTTGGGTTTCCTGCCTAGGAGGGTATGTAAACTTTGCCTAAAGTACTTAAAATCTCCAGTGAACCAATCTATTTGAAAGGATTGACACTGTCTGTCACTTTTTAATCTTCCGGCTGTAATCCACTAAAAAAGATTCTGCTTTAATGTCTAAATATTCTTATATCTTTTGTTTTTACAGGTAGTAAAAACAGGGGAAAAAAACATGCTTTAGAAAAAATATTATATTTTATTTCTAAGTCATGTTTATTTCTAGAAAGTGAGCTGGGCATGAACCACTGGCTGACTAAAACATTCAAGACATAGCAGGGGAAAAGCTCTCACCTGTGACCAGTGCGACACAACTACATTTCCCTGCTAGTCCCAGCCTGCTAATCACTATACTCAACAATAGCATTTACATTTTCTTTTTGGATTGAGAATAATAAATTTTTGTTTTCTCTTAGCAGCTGGCCAGTTTTCATGCAAACTGAATTTAGGTCCTCTCCAGCCCATGTAGTAACATGTTGCTTGTCTTAACTTTATAAACTAACTTATTACTCTTCTTCATCACATTCATTCTCACGGTTAAGACTAAAAACACTCATTTAAGAATCATAGTTACAAGCCGGGCTCGGTGGCTCAGCCTGTAATCCGAGGCTGAGGTGAGTGGATTGCCTGAGCCCGCGAGTTCGAGACCCGCCTGGGCAAGCGAGACCTCATCTCTACAATAAATCAAAAAAATTAGCCGGGCGTGGTAGCGCACACCTGTAATTCCAGCTACTTGGAAGGCTGAGGCGGAAGGATCGCCGGAGCCCAGCAGGTCGAGGCTGCGGTGGCCGGGAGCGGCCA
>CAUYQG010052143.1:0-12133 GCA_963574415.1 Tarsius wallacei
TATTAGCAGACTTAACTCTCTCGTGCCTCAGTTTCCTCATCTGTAAAATGGGGTAAGAGGGGCACCTACCCTCTAGGACTGTTGTGAGGATTAAATGTGTGAATATGTATAAACACTTGGAGCAACACCCAGCACATGGCAAGCACTTGATATATACAAGCGGGGACCCCCAAAAAACCCCAGAAAATTATGTTTATTCTTACATGTTTAAACTTCAGTCACCTTTAAAGTACTCTTTGATGCAATACACCTATTGAGACACTTTCTCCACTGCTCAAAACAGTTTTTGAATTCACCAATTTAGAAGCCTTTTAGTGTTTCTACCTGTTTTTTGTTTGTTTGTTTCACCTCTTCCACGTGGGCAAAACGTTTCCCTTTAAGGACTTTTTTTTTTTCCGGGGAAACAAAAATAAGTCACTTGGGGTAAGATCCGGTGAATAGGGAGGGTGGGGTACGGGGACTTATGTCGTTTTTGGTCAAAAACTGCTGAACACATCCGGGCTCGGTGGCTCAGCCTGTAATCCTGCGCCTTTGGGAGGTTGAGGGGAGTGGATTGCCTGAGCCTGCAGGTTCCAGACTCGCCTGGGCAACTTGGCGAGACCTCATCTCTACAGTAAATCAAAAATTAGCTGGGCGAGGTAGCGCGCACCTGTAGTTTCAGCTACTTGGAAGGCTGAGGCGGAAGGATCGCCGAAGCCCAGCAGTGAGACTCCATCTCAAAACAAAAAACAAAAAACTGCTGAACACTCAGCACGGTGTGGGCAGGTGTGTTGTCATGGTGGAAGAACCAGTCACCTGTTTGCCACAATTCAGTATGTTTCTTCTGCAAATCGTGATGCAATCTTTTAACTTCCAGATAAAAACTTTGGTTGACCACTTCATCTGGAGGAACAAATTCTGAGGGTACTCCAAGGGGCCTGCCCTCTAAAAGATAATCCTGGGGGTTTTTTTGGTGGGAAGGTCCCCTATCATATGTTAGCTAATCGTGCTTGTAGGAGCAACTGACATCCAGGCTGTGCCCTTGGCTGGCTGTTGACCTTGGGCAAGCCACTTCTCTCTCTGGGCCTGTTTCTCCATCTGAGAAATTAGCAGGAGGGACCAGATATCCCTCAGGACCTGTCAGGCTCTGACAGTCAGAGATCCTGAAGCCTGAGTAGGTCTGAGCGTAATGTTCTCTCGGCAGGGTCTCCCGTGACTGTGTGGGCATGGCTGGGAGGTCACCGCCGGCCACACCGGGAAGGGAAGAAAAGCTAACTGGGACAGAGCATCCCTCCTCATGTCAACAGGAACAGGCTGAGCCAGCCTTCCACTCCAGTTCCGGGGGGCTGGCAGCCTGGGAACTGGAAGGATGAGTCACTGACAGGAGCAGCCGTGGCTTGGAGCTCAGGCGGCGCCAGCCCCAGGGCACAGAGGAGCGGCAGAGTTTAATGGGGAGTTTGGGAGCTGGGTGACAGGAGAGGGATCATAGTGTTTCCACACGCCCCAGGTCAAATCTGGAGGCCATTTGCCTGCATGCCTTACCCCAGATCCTAGCGTTTTGGCTCAGGAAACTGAGCTCTGTCTTCCAGTACTTCTTCCCCACCCCACCCCACCCCCCATATCACAGAATCTTTGCGAATCCATCAGCTGGAGCTCAGGCATAAAATCTGCACCATGCCTCCCAAGCAGCTGGGTTAGGATTCCAGGTTCCCCCAGACACGGGGCATCCCTTCCTTCCAAGCTCTCCCCGTCTCCCTGCCTTGCTGCAGTGACCCCTGAGAAGTAGTATGACAAAATGGGAACATTGCTTGATGTTGGGAGGCCCTGGGTTCAAATCTCAGGTCTACACTTACTTGAGCAAGGCACTTCGCCTTGCTAAGCCTTGATTTCCTTGCCTGGAGAATCCCTTCACCCTGTGCAAGAGGCGAGCCCATGAGAAGCCCGATGCTAAATCACTTGTCAGCAAGCTGCCTCTGACTCAGGGTTTTGTGCGTGGCGAAGCAGCCACCTCACTGTGAACTACTGAAAAGCCAGCCCTTGACACAAGCAGCTGCCTCTCACGGACAAAACAGGGCTGATGATGCTAATGTCTACCTCATAGGGCTGCCGAAAGAGGCAGATGCCATTGCGTGTGCAGACGTGCTTTGGGACCTGCACAGAGCCAGCCCAGTGAGGTGGTAGTGTCATTCCCAGAACAAGATAGAAGAGAGCGTCAGGCAAGGAGAAGAGATGACATCATCTCTAGGAACAGGACAGAGCCCACAAGGACAAATGCGCCCAGGACCACAGTGGCCTGTGCTAGTGAGAACTGTTTGTTCGCAGCTGTATTCCCAGAGCCTACTTCTTGAATTGCACGAAATCGAATCTTTGTGTTTCCAGTGCTTAGCATATAATTAGTGCTCAAGAAAGTGTGTTGGACTCATGCACAAACGAACAGAGACTAAAATCAGAGAGGTGGGTTCCTAGCCTAGGTTTCCACCTCTGCGAATTCCACCACTCTCTATCACAGATGCCCGCTGCCCACCCCTGAGATCAGGGGCTCTTAACCTGAGAGCCATAGATCTCCCCAAAATTATATACAAAATATAGTGGATGTTTGAAGTATATCTTCCTGGGTAAAAAGATGTCAGATTTCTACCCAGAAACACTGTAACTAAACCTTGCTCTGAAAGAAGTGCGTCTACCAGGTGCCCAGTAAATACCCATCCGTTGGATGCATCTGGCCTCCAGGGTTGCCAGGTGCCTGGTGGTTAAAAAAAATAAATGAGAAAACCTTCCCCTTCATCTGAGATATGCACACAGAGCTCCATCAGCCTGCAGTTTTTCTTCCACCCCCATAATGTGCAAAGCAGTTCACCTGCTATTTTTCATTTGCTAAAGTGATGATCACACAGTATCCGAGGGACCTGCCTTCTGAGTGGCTGTTCTGCTGCTAGGTGGGTCCCTCAGAACCGTGCACACACTGTCAATCTCATATCCCAGTGTAAGCATCTAGATGTGACAGGTGGGCATAGGGCCTGAAACCTGGGAATACTAACTAGCGCAACTCAGAACTTTGATCTTTTGTAAAACATAGTCTCACTACAAATATATGTATATTTGTCTACTTATCAAAGGAAACGGAGGATACTTAAATGAGGTCGCCTTACCTCAAAGAACTGGTTTTTTGGGGGTTTTTATTTTTTATTTTTTTATTTTTTTTTAGTTGGAGTCTCACTCTCTCATCCAGGCTGGAGTGCAGTGGCACACTCACGGCCATCCCAGTGTAGACCTGCTGGGCTCCAGCGATCCTTCCGCCTCAGCCTTCCAAGTAGCCGGAACTACAGGCACGCACTACCACGCCTGGCTAATTTTGTATTTATTGTAGAGCCGAGGTCTCACCAAGCTGCCCGGGCTGGTCTCGAACCCGTGGGCTTAGGCATTCCATTCGCCTCAGCCTCCCAAAGTGCTCTGATTACAGACTGAGCCACCAAGCCCGACCAAAGAACTATTGTTAATACTTGGCTTATATTCTTCTCATTTACTGTATATAACACTTATTAAGCACTTGCTGTGTGCCAGGCATTTACTGGGTCCCATGCTCTACAAGCACTGTTCATGTTAACCTCTAATCTTAAATCAAGTATTCTCCATCTTCTTATAGACATATTTATACTTTCTTAATGTCTAAGGCCAATGAGATCATACTGCTTTGTAACCTTGCTTTTCTCACTCCATACCATCAAAATTTTTTCCATGTTATTAAATATTCATCCACAGAGTCATTTATATCAGCTGCATGATGTTTTATTGCAGGCAAGTTCCATGCTTCTCAGACTGGGGTGCATGTACCCCTGAGGGCAAAGTCACAGGATAAATGTCACACAATTTCCTGAAGCATAAATTTGATTCAAAGCTTTAGGAGAGGAAAAAAAAAACATGATTTTAATATCAAAACGAGTATAGATACATCATAGTATAGAATGCAGAACACCTATGTATCTTAAAACAAAGCAGCAAAGTCCAAGGTCATGTGAGCCCACTGTTGTTTGCTGAATTCAATTTTATCTTTTTTTTTTTTTTTTTTGAGTTGGAGTCTCACTCCATCACCCAGACTGGAGTGCAGTGGCCGCTCCCGGCCACCGCAGCCTCGACCTGCTGGGCTCCGGCGATCCTTCCGCCTCAGCCTTCCAAGTAGCTGGAACTACAGGCGCGCGCGACCACGTCCAGCTAATTTTTTGGTTTATTGTTCTTTTTATAGATAAGGAAACTGAGACCCAGGGAGGAAAAGGGCTTGATCAAGGGCCACCACATGCGCTATGTAGCACCAAGGCACAGAAGCCAGGTGACCCCAGACCAGTACCCGTCCCACTTTTCCATACTTGGCATCACCTGTTGACTCTGTGAGAGTGGAGGCCCGGCGTCCTGAGAAATCAGCCCTATGCTTTTGATAGTAGAAACTTTTGGCTTCCCATACGGTCCGTCTTTTACAGTAGCTTTCCTGTTTCATGGTGCTCCCAGGATCTGTGCTGAGGAATACCAGGTAATCGGTGACCATAACCTCCCTAGGCAGAGGTAGATACCCTCCCCCGCCCTCTTGGGCTCCACTTGCATTTAGTGCATTGTATTGTAAACATGTATTTCCTAGTCTGCTTTACCCAGAAGACTGGGAGGCTTTTTTTTTTTTTTTTATTGAGTTGGAGTCACTCTGTCGCCCAGGCTGGAGTGCAGTGGCATGCTCACGGCCACCGCAGCCTCCATCTGCTGGGCTCCGGCGATCCTTCCGCCTCAGCCTTCCAAGTAGCTGGAACTACAGGCATGTGCTACCAAACTCGGCTAATTTTTTAATTGTAGAGATGAGGTCACGAACCCATGGGCTCAGGTAATCCTCTCACCTCAGCCCCCTAAAGTGCTGGGATTACAGGCTTGAGCCACTGTGCCCAGCCTGGGAGCCTTTTGAAGGCAAGAATGATGTGCAATCATTATTATAATCTGCCATGTATTGTGTACTGCTGAATGCCCAGCATTATGCTGGGTGTTTCATCTGTAGTCTCTAAAGTCTTTATGGCTATTGCTTTAGGGATAACCCTGAAACCCTCTAAGGAAAACCCTTGACAATTTCAGTAGTTTAATTATGTTGCTAATTAATTACCTGCTACACCTCGCCCAACTGATCTCCACATCTCAGTGTCAAGACAGTAGATTGAGAACTGTGGCACTGGGGGTCACACAGGTGGGAAGGTTTAAGTCAGTGAGTCTCAATCTTGGCTACACATTAGAAGCCCTTGTGGTCTTTAAAAAATGCTGATGCCTGCTCTCCACCCCAGGCCAATTAAATTAGAACATTGGGGACCAGGCGCAGTGGCTCACACACAGCATTCTGGGAGAGTGAGGCAGGAGGATTGCTGAGCCCGGAAGCTTGAGACCAACCTAAGCAACATAGTGAGACCTTGTCTCTACAAAAATAAAAAATAGGCCAGGCACAGTGCCTCACACCTATAATCCCAGCACTTTGGGAGCCTGAGGCAGGAGGATTACTTGAGCCTGGGAGTTCAAGACCAGCCTGGGCAACATAGTAAGACCTCGTCTTTACAAAAAATAAAAGAAAAAGTTAGCTAGGCTTGGTGGTGCACACCTGTAGTCCCAGCTACTCGGGAGGCTGAGACAGAAGAATCACCTGAGCCTAGGAGGTCAAGGCTGCAGTGACCAGTGATCGCACCACTGCACTCCAGCCTGGGCAATGGAGTGAGACTCTGACTCAAAATAAAGCCTTTATCACAGCTTTTCAGTGAATGTATTATTATCCTTATTCATCAAGCAAGAAAACTGAGTAACTGATCATCACTGGCCCAACATCATTCACTCACTTGGTAAATATTTATTGCAGTCTTACATGCCAGGACTTGTGCTAGATGATATAGACAATCAAGATGAACAAAACTGATGCCACCCCTGCCCTCAAGGAACTTCCAGGCGAACAGGGGAGAGGATGCTCAAAAATTATTTTACAGACCACAGCAAGCATAACACAGCCCAGAACCCATCTAACTGCCTCGGATTGAACCCGCCACCACCATCCACCAGCTGAGTGACCTAGGACAGCTCTATTAACCCCTCTGCACCTCATTTCCTCTTCTGTAAAATGGGGATAATAGTTCCAACCTCACAGGCGTACTGTGAGGAGTAACCAAGTTAACATATGTAAAGCACTCAGAGCAGAGCCATGCACGTCCCGGGGTGTTGCTGCTGATGGTGGTA
Organism: Tarsius wallacei; assembly: GCA_963574415.1. Lineage (NCBI taxonomy): Eukaryota > Metazoa > Chordata > Mammalia > Primates > Tarsiidae > Tarsius > Tarsius wallacei. The sequence goes on from CAUYQG010052143.1 coordinate 6,217, forward strand.
GGAAGGAGAGGCATGGGGTACTCCGACGCAGCAGGGCAGGACCTACTTCAGCTGGCATCTGATTGAGATCTACCAGACGAAGAGGAAATTACCTTGGCAAAGTGTGTGTGAGGCGAGTGGGGTGTCGGAGGGATGCTCCAGAGGGGACAGCGCGTCAATGCAAAGGGGGCAGGCTCACCAGAGGGACTGCAAGGAGGGCGGCTGAAAGACAGCAGGCGGAGAGCCACACAGGGCAAGCAGCCAAGAAAGGGGGCGCCTGTGGCACAAATATGGCGTCTCCTGGACCTGGGCTCAGGCTCCACGCTGTTGATCTAGGCCACAGGAGATGCTCAGTATATGTTTGTCAAGTGAGCAAACAAGCACATGGAAAAACATCTATGTTGGCCTCACATGGTTCTGTTGTCACCTGCCAGAAAGGAAGGGACAGCCACACCCAGCTCTCAAGCTGCACACATCCGTTTTGTCAGTCCCTCTCTTCTTAGCAATAAACTGAACCATGTGAGTTTGGGTGGAGATTGCCAAAACCTGGGACTCACTGAGATGGCTGCAGCCGGAATCCCCATACTGTAGCCAGGGCTCAGATCTGAGCCAGTGGCATTCAGACTCTTTAGTAATGGAACCCTGCATTGAAATAATCTCAGCAGAAATCCAGTATATCTGCACTTAAGGAACAGACACGGAGACTCGGAACACTTGATAACAGTCCCTTGTGCACCTGAGAAAACACTAGGGTTTTGTAAAGCACGGTTCGAAAACCAAGGGTTTAGGCCATCCCCATTTTCTAGGTGGGGAAACTGAGACCTAGAGAGAGAGTGATTCTCCCGAGATCACACCAACTAGGGACAGACCAGAACCGGATCCCAGACATCTGATAGCAGTTCTGCTACGTCAAGATTTTTCTCCATATTGCCCTGATTACCCACCCCCACTGTGTGTGTGGGTGGGGGGGCTCAAGGTGGGAGAGGGGAACGTGGCTGTGATCAGTTGGGGCACAGGCCACAAGAGACAAAAATTTGAAGGTCAGGCGTGGGTAGGTTGTTCAGGGTCATGGCCTGGTTATGCCCTTTTTTTTTTTCCTTTTTAATTGAGTTTGAGGTGGTTGTTTTTTGTTTCCTTAAGAAATGGAAAAGAATGAGGCTGCGTAAATACAACGATATTAACTCCCTGAAAAACCTCCTGCCATTTTAACTCTGTTACTGGAGAAATAAAAGAGAAATAATTTGTCCACCCACACTTAGCTCTTTCTGACGAAGGTAGGTGAATATTGCTTTGCTAATCGAGGGTGACTGCTGGAAGTGGAGCCACGCTGACTGATCCCGGATTGAGAGGCAGCCCAGCAACCCCAAAAGCAGCGGCCCGCCGTGGGTCAGCAAAGCCCCGCATGTGGACAGGGCCCAAGTCATCGGCCCTCGTGTCCTTCCTTCCGCAGGTCTTCCCCAGCCGGTAGTGATGGAGGCACTGGACGAAGCCGAAGGGCTCCCGGACCCGCCGAGAGAGATTCCACCGCCCCCTCCTCCCTCACCGCCCTCAGAGCCAGCTCAGAAGCCACCACCTCGAGGAGGCGCCAGGAGCCACTCCCTCACTGTCAGGAGCAGCCTGTGCCTGTTTGCTGTCTCCCAGTTCCTGGTAAGGATAGCACAGGCCTCACGAGGGCCTGGAGAGAGGGTGGGTGGAGGGACGGCCTTCCAGGCCCTTCCCAAGATGGCCTCCTGGGATGCAGAGGGATGAGGGGCCTTCCTGGTAACCCTCAGGGATTCCGAGCCCTCAAGGCCGGTGCCAGGGGAAGGCTGGAAATCTGAGCTGCAGCCTCAGTAGCCAAGCCCTCAAGCCCTGCCCTCCCTAACCTGAGAATGGGGAATGCAGGGCCCTTCTGGCCCCTGACCCCTGACCCCTCAGTCCTGCAGGGTTCTTTCTGAAGACTTCTGTCCTTTCTGGGAGACTTCCCTTTTTACGTGCATACCTGTGGGGTCTCCTATGGGAAGAGCTTTCTCTTGGTTTCCTTCAACCAGTTTTTCCCCAGGGATAGTCCTGGAGCCTCCCCTGGTCACACGGCATGTGGGCCCTGCCCTCAGCTGCCCAGGCTGAACCTTAGAGGTTCAGGAGCCTCCATGGGAGGCCAGGCTGAGGCTGCAGGTGAGCTCTGCAGGGGGAATATAGGGGCAAGGACTGGGCTCTGCCCTCAGTCTGCTCCCCCTGTGCCCAGCTTGCCTGTGGGGTGCTCTGGATCAGCGGCTACGGCCACATCTGGTCACAGAATGCCACAGACCTCATCTCCTCTTTGCTCACGCTCCTGAAACAGCTGGGACCCACGGTGAGTAAGCGATGGGGAGTCCCGGGGTAGGAGGGATCCGTTGGGGGCCTCCAGTCCCACCCTTGCCGACCCCTGGACAGGGCTTCTCTGAGCTCAGAAGACACTTCCAAGCCCCTGATGTTCTTCTGCCAGCTCCCACTCCAGACCTGCAACACAGTTTTCAGAGCCTCGGTTTTGTCACCATTGAAATAGCCGAGAGCTCTGCCCCTGCCACCCCCCTGACCCTCTGTCTGATGTTCCCCAGGCCTGGCTGGGCTCTGGGACCTGGGGCGTCCCCAGCCTGCTGCTGGTCTGCTTGTCCGTAGGCCTGGTCCTCGTTACCACTCTGGTAAGGCACCTTCTGACTCCGACGCGATCCTCTGACCCCAAGGCCCGGATCCCTACCTGCTCCCATCTGACCTGCAGGCTAGACATTCTGGGTGGGGTGAGAACGGGTACCTGTCTCCTTCCACCAGTGTGCCCTGCCTGCAGGGAAGAGGCTCCTTCTTTCTGAAAATCGATTTCAGTGATCTGGGCTGGGGAAAGGGACTGAGGTAGGGAGAATGGTGTAGGAACCCCCAGGCCCCACCAATAAAGCCTGAATCCACAGGAAATGGTGGGTGGGAGGAGGGAGGAGCAGGAAGAGAGAGTAGGGTTGGAACCTTCCCCTTAGGCCAGGGGCAGCACCATGTAGACAACTCTAGGCACATTGAGGGGTAAAGGCTCAACCCCGGGGGGGACCCCAGGAACCCGGGGGCAGCAGGCCTGGTCCCGGGTCCATGATGCTGCATGCCCCAACCAGGTGTGGCACCTCCTGAAGACCCCCCCAGAGCCACCCACCCCGCTACCCCCCGAGGACAGGCGCCAGTCAGTGAGCCGCCAGCCCTCCTTCACCTACTCGGAGTGGATGGAGGAAAAGGTCGAGGATGACTTCCTGGACCTGGACCCGGTGCCCGAGACCCCTGTGTTTGACTGCGTGATGGACATCAAGCCTGAGGCCGACCCCGCCTCGCTCACCGTCAAGTCCATGGGTCTGCAGGAGAGGTGGGAGGGGTGGAGGAGGGGTGGGCTCTACGGGCACTTAGCTCCTGGTCAGAAGGGTGGATGCCTGACTCATTCCCGGTGCCCTGGCCTGAGAGCTTAGACGCTGTATGTAGACACTGGCTCATCAGGTCATGCGTGTAGATCAAAGTGCCCAGAGATGAATGCTGAGAGATACTGCTACTGTGCGTACATGCGCTCGCGCTCGTACACACACACACACACACGCAGGCATATGCAGGTGTGAACATACACTCATGTACTCAAGTGACTTTGGGGTAGTTTCATTACTGCAGGTCTTATCAGGGCCTTCAGCATGCTTGTGTTTGTTGTAAACCAGCAAGGGAAATGGGGATGGAAATCATAGGAGCAGGTTGTGTCATATCCCAAAGTGCCTTGACCACAGGACCCTAGGGTGTCTCAGAGTGTTCCACACTTTGGGAAGTGGAGACACCCTCTTTCAGAGTTTAGTTGGACAAGCCAGATCACACCAGGTTAGAGTTACCCACGTGATATCATGGAAAGAATGGGGTGAAGAGTCAGAAAAACAACAGCTTTTTGTTTCAACTCTGCCACGTCCTTACTGGAAGAGCCTGGGCCATTCTTGTCCCTTCGTGGGGACTCAGTTTCCCTTTTTATATAATGAGGGCCCCTCCTGTTCTGTGGTTTTAGACACTGAGCATAGTAGAGTTTGCCCCATGTAAGCATCCGTGCTGCCACTGTACTGCTGCTAGGATCCATCCTTCCCTGACAGCTGAGGGTCCTGGCCTGTCTGGGATAAGATGTCCTTGACTTCCTAGAAGCCTTGTCCCAGGACTGCTGGGCACGGGGCTGTGGTGTGGAGGTCTGGAGACATCCTCCTCGGCTGGAGCCCCGCTTCCCTGCTCTAGGCGGGTGTCCTCTCTCTATGAGCCCCATCTACCCGGGGACCACAGGGTGGAACTGTCTCCAGCAGTTACGGAGGGCAACACAGAAGAGGGCCATGTTGGGGTGGCTTTGGGCGGAAGTTTTGGAACTGGGGCCCAAACCCCCACTCAGTTGGCTGCTCCACTGCGTGAGGCAGGAGACAGGAAGTCAGGTCTACACCTTGGGCTGAGCTGCACGCTCCACTGACAGGGGTCTTGTCACACCCCCACTCCTCTTCCTCAAGCCCCCCGTGTTCCCACCTGATCTCTCCCTCCCTCATCTCCCCACCCCCAAAGCCCCAGCCAGTGCCCTTCCCCTGCCCCTGAGACTCAGTCCCCATTCCCTGGTCCTTCCAGGAGGGGCTCCAACGTCTCCCTGACCTTGGACATGTGCACTCCGGGCTGCAACGAGGAGGGCTTTGGCTATCTCATGTCCCCACGCGAGGAGTCGGCCCGCGAGTACCTGCTCAGCGCCTCCCGCGTCCTCCAAGCCGAGGAGCTTCACGAAAAGGCCCTGGACCCTTTCCTGCTTCAGGCAGAATTCTTTGTGAGTCCCTGCGCCGGCCTCCCCACTGTGGGCAGACCACTGTGCTCACGTCCAGCTCTGCCTCGCCAGGCAGGGATCCCCAGATACCCATCTCAGCATCTGGAGCAGCCTAGCATCACTTCATTATCAGCTCTCCCGCCATCTTGAGCAAGCAGCTTCCCCTCTGAGCCTCAGTTTCCCCATCTGGAAAATGGGAATGGAAATGATCTGGTTGTTGCAAGGATTAGAGAGACAGATAGAACGTGTGCAAAGCTCCCAGCAGGGATTGGAGTTCGGTGGCATTCCTAAGTCTTTACCACCGTGGAAAGCCTTCCCTTCTGACCCTCCTGTTTCCCGCCCTCCTCCTGCCTTGTTCACCTGCCTTTGAAATCTCTCCAATCACCTGCCCTCCTGGCCACCCCTGAGCCTCTAGCTTAGGCCCTGATTGCCCAGTCTCTGCAACAGCGGCCTCCTGTGGGATTTTGAGGGGCTCAGTAAGTGGCACCCCTGCGTATCTGCCCGAGTGCTCGACCTATTAAGAGTCAAGGTCGGGACATTCGCAGCACCACCTTTATTGTCAGTGAAAGATGGGTTTGACATGAGGCTTGGCAGTGGGTAGCAAGAGGGAGCTTCCTGATACTGCGCCCCAGAATTATAAGGACTTCCCTCGCACCACCCACCGATGCCAGCATGTCTCGGGCCTTGCCCCATGGGGGCACCGCTACCATTCTTTCTTGGCAGGAGGACCCCAAGAGGAGGAGGAAAGAAGGCGCTGAGGCTGCAAAGCCCAGATCCTTGACCAAACTCGCTCAACAGGTGACTCACCCACTTTTGTGGGCTGGAGTGGCTGAGAGGGGAAAGGTCCTCCTGGTAGAAGCCAGAAGGGAGAGGACACAGTGAGCCCCCTCACCTCTCCCTTTCTTTGACCCTCACCCCGGGGCTGTCTGCTGTCTGTGTGGACCAGATGGCTGTCCCCTCTGAGAAGACCTCTATCACCCTCTGACCCGCTGTTCCAAATGCTCCAGAGTTTTGCACAGCCTGCAAGAGAGTAGCCCCGACCCCCTGAGCTGGTGTGGCCCCAGCCACCCTTCCCAATGATGCCCCACCCCACCCCTGCAGGACTGTTCACTTCTTTTTATTTACGTATTTTTTTGA